>JANHFL010001712.1:62563-76517 GCA_032468155.1 Oxyrhabdium leporinum | reverse complement strand
TTCATTCATTCATTTATTTATTTATTTATTTATTTATTTATTTATTTATTTATTTATTTATTATTTTTACAAGTAACTCAAGGTGGCAAACATATCTAACATACCCTTCTCCTCCTATTTTTCCCCACAACAACAACCCTGTGAGTTGAGTTGTGCTAAGAGTTGCAACTGGCCAAGATTAGGGTTAGGGTTAGGGTTAGAGTGGCTTTCATAGCTAAGGTGGCATTAGAATTCATGCTCTCCTGCTTTCTAACCTGATGCCTTAACCACTAGACCAAAGCAGCATTGTTATATTTAATAACTAGGTATGGCGAGCACCAAGTGTCATTCACAATAATACTACAACACTTGATATAAAATCTAGGTCCATTTTCTTTGTTAAGCATGGAAATACAATATTTTTTTGGTGAATCTTGAAATGGTCATTTAATGACTATTCCACTCCACTATTTATATATTTATTTGGATTGTTCTGTGACTAGATTTCAAGACTATTTAATAAGAGAATAAACAATAATAATAATGACACAATAGGTAAAAGCCACCTGACATTTTAAAAGCCACTAAGCTGAAATATTAAGATTTTGGGGCTCCATGGAGTGTGCTTCTTAAAATTAATGGATAGGAAGTTTGTTGCAATATTCTTCCTCTTGTTATTTGAATGTATATCCCACTTTTTAAAAGTGATCTCTCTCTTTGAATCAAGTGGTAACTTGGAAAGCTTCCTTGATTTGAATTTAGGTTTGTCGAGTCCTAGGCAATACACTATTACCAGCACTAAGCATTTGTTTTTACAATTTTTCATATGTTGAGGATTTTGCCGATAATACAGTTTTGGAAAGGCACTCCATTTTATCTTTTGTTTTTTTAAAAAAAGTATTTCATATAAAAATTCATAGATTCATATTTCCTCTCTCTCTGAGGTAAGGTTGCATAGACATCTAGAGATTGTGATGGAAATCTGAGCTATAAAATCTTTGGAACTGATTCTTATTCATGGTATATTTCCAAGAACAATTCAAGGTTAATTTGTTTAAAATGACATTTGAAGTCTTCTAAGTTGATAGTTTGGGTCAATTTATTGTGATTTTACTGCTATAAGCTCAGATATACGATTGCATTTCTGTTTCAGATCATGTCTGAAATATTTCTGTTGTTTGGTAATTTCTAGAAGGACTTTGGCATAAGATTCCAGCATATAAATAGATGAATGAATTAATAAATGGAGACTAGTTATACTGTAGATTCCTTGATTTCCTAATTCATCTAACAAAGCCATGAAGAACAAGATTTCATCATTTGAAAATGTTGTAGAGGGAATGTGGGAAATGTCCAAAGCGTATTACATGCAGATAAATGTTGTAGCCTGATGTTTTTCCTTGATATCTTTGGATTCTCTCTTCGGAGAATTTTCTGATGTTAGAAGACACTTGTATTCTTTCCTCTAGGTAACTGTCAGAATACTATAGAGTAGTGTTTCTTAAAGTGCAGTCCTAGGAACCCTCGAGGTCCCCTGAGACCTTCTCACAAATCCAAATTATTTGCCAGCTTATGTTGAAAAATAATACAATATTAAAATCCCATTGAATTGTGTGAAGTAGTACCTTCAGTCAATGTGTTAATTTTAATTTTAATATGGTAAATATCAACAAATATAACTCATATAAGTACACTCATATAAATATACTTTTTGAAGTCATTCTTAATTTTTAAAAGTGAGAAGGGTTCTGAGAAAAATAATTTAAGAAATGCTGGTATAGAGAAACAGGATAACTATGTACTTAGTTTTTATGTTCAAGTCACAGGAAGCTTTTTGAAACTACTGAAGAAAACAAAAACCAAAGCAACATAACTAAATGAATTACCTGCTCTGTCTGAATGATTTGTTTTGGTAAAACTAAACTACTGTCCCATATGTTGGTATTGTCAAAATATTTTGTTACAATGAACATCTGTGAACATTTAGTACTTTTTAACCCAACTTTACACAGACTGATGTATTATACATGAATGTAAATTTTGATTGTAAAATTTATTGTTTACCTAATCATTTCAGTTTTCTGCTTTTTTTTTAATTCAAAGGCTAATGTCAATTCTGTATCTATGTATTTACTTTTTAGAAGTTATGCTGCTATAAATGTTGGAAATGTCAAACAAAGAAGGAACATTTTACCATATGTGGTGGTGATGCAAAGAGACTCAAAAGTCTCTCTAACACCAAAGAAATACAAAATAGACATAAAATTCTCAAAATAAAATTAGAATGGAAGCCACTTATTTTTATTAGATATAATCCTAGAGAATATAAATGAAAGCGTCACAATTTATTAATATACATGCTGACAGCAGCAAGAATCATTTTTGAAAAAAATATTTGAACATTAAAAAAAAACCACCCTTGCTGAAATGCGAAGTTGGGACGCTAAAATTATGTGGCAATGGAAAAACTCACTGTATCACAGCAGAAGTATAAGTACATTCAAGTAAAGATAGTTTCCCTACATTCAATACAGAGCAAGTCTAGCTAAGACACTCAGCTATCTTTTTTTGAAGAGAATTTTTTTTAAAATAATTAATTAAAATGAGCAATAATCTCAGGTAGCCAGTAGAAATTAATGGTTGGAAGAAAAAAGAACAGGTTGGGGAGAAAGGGACTGGGGCAACTAGAATACTTTTACTTATAATTTTTATTTGTTTTTTCATTTAATTTTTTTCTTTTTTATAATTACCATATTTCTTCTTTCATTCTAATGTAAAGTTTATTTGATGTATGTCCATGCATTTCTCTCTTTTCTTTGCTTTTACTTTTTTATACTTTTACTTTACTTATACTTTACCTTATTAATAAAAAATAGAGTTTGATCATGAAAATAACTTTTTTTTCTTTTCTTTTCAAATGATAAAGGCGTCATGACATTTTTTTCTGTTGCTGTTAAGCTATTTAATACCCCTATAATATAATTTGGATGCAATTTATTAGAGAAAAATATCCCGTACATATTCATTACACACAACGGAAGATCCTAAATAATATGTATTTTAATTAATCTAGTTTGGAAAAGTTATTTTTACTTCAATTAAAAAAATGCAAAAAGGCTTATTTCACAATCACTGTGTTATACAACCAAAATTGTTTTAAATGTTTAGCTTTCCTACCTTACTCTAGCACATAAATATTAATGTATAATAATGGGATTATGATCTGTTAAAGACCACATGACCTAAACCAGATAGAAAGGGAAGAAACTATTAATTTAAAGTTTTGCATTGAAATCTACTTGTTTTAGTTTCATCTCCAGTAAAACATTTGCTTTGGAGTAAACAAGCAAAATTGAAACCACTAAGTTTTATATTAATGCTATGGACTGAATCTATGAACCAAATGTCATGTCACTAGGCTTTGGGGGAAATTCAGTACAATAATATGACTGCCTATTAAACTTTTTCTATGACCAAGAATACAAAAAAAAAGATGAAGAAGGGGTGGGTGGATTGTGGAAATACCCTACAAAGAATCAATAGGTGTTTTCAACAAGTGAGAAAATTGGTTTTTGACCTCTCTTGACTTCTATAAGCTTTCATGGATCCCACCTGTGGTTTCTTTTCTAAAAGAGGGAGTAGTAAAAAAGAGAATATTTTCCCCTCCTTTGTTTGTACTAGATCCTCCCTCTTCCCCTGTTATATATATGATAATGTTCAACCCAGTTGTATCCACCCCTTTCCTGGGGGGTGGCAGGGAGGGGGGACACAACAACTCATTTGACATTCTGAACACTTCAGATCAAGGTATCTTTTTATGTTGATATGTTTAAAGCACCTTATGATGTAGGACTCAGTATGAAAACAATTTGTTTCTCTAAATGTTTGCACTGTCTATGATCTGTGCACTAAAATAATGACATTCTAGTTTAAACTTTCTGAAGAGCCCATGAATTATTTTTACTGGAAATATTTTAATGGAAATCTTTTTTAAATTATTATAGTCATTCCAAAGTTACTTATTTGGAAGTCCCACATTTTTGGGGAGTAACTTCAGAGATCCTATTTTAACAATCCTACTAACATAATCCTTTCAGTTTATTGTGCTGAAAATCAAGAATTAAGTGCTTTAGGCCCAAGCTGCTTTATTTTGTTTGTTTTTATGCACATATCATCTTGAATATTCATTAATATCCTGTACCATTAAAAACAATTTCTCTGTAATTGTAAGATCAGGCAAGCAGAAGTAGGTATAATTTTGACTCTTAATAAAAGATTTAATCAGTTGAATTCCAATACACCAGATACAATAGAAAGATTTTCCCTTGAAACAGAGTAAGGGTTAGCCTGATGTTTTAACCACTACACCTAACTGGCTCTGTCTCAAACACATAGTAACAGTGGCCTAGTTCCCACATAACACTAGTGTCAGCACTGAAGTAAAATGGCCTCAACCCTTTCAACCCTGAAACTGGCCTCACTGAAGCCATTTTGGGACTTCAGGGTTGACAACTAAAAGATGTTGCTTTACCATTCAGTTTACCTGTAGTAGGAGAATTGTCATATCACAAAGTTATCTTTCAAAAAGTCCAGTGAATTAATTTGGATAATTCTTCAAGCAATGGCTTGGAGCATTGTGAAAAATATATAATATTGAACCAAATAGATATTTTGGTTCACATGTTCCACTATCTCAATTGGAGTTAAATGGATTGAGATAGGCAGCAGGTAGAAATTGAATAAATAAATGTAAATCTCCATTGCTTCTAACTTCTTCTCTTTCTTCTGCTTTTCCATTTGTACAAACCATGACCCGTAACACCTAATTAACAAATAGTGACATCAACTATGGTTGATAGACCCATTTCAAATGGTCTATGGTTTGAAATAAGATTGAGAAGCAAGAATTTAATTAAGTTACTTGCATGCAAGCTTTTCATACTATCTCTGTGTTACACAACACAGAGAAAAAGAATGACTAATAGTGGACCAAATAAATTTAAGGTACGCATTAACAGTAATGAAAAGTATAGCTAACTAAATCTACCTTGTGCCAACATCATTAGGCTTATCTTTCAAAAAAATTTTCTCCTTCCAAATCATCCTTACTTATGCCATGTTGATATACCAATTCATACATTATGTTGTATAATGTAAACCTTTCATTCTTTCTTTTTGAAGATCTCATGAACTCCATCCAATCATGATTTCTCTTTTCATCTGTTTTTAGCCCATTCATTCTCCCTCATATATTTTCTTTATGATTTCCATTCATTCCCTCTATATGACCAAACCACCTCAAAGTGCTTATTTTACATAGCTACACTCCTTTGTTTGGTGCCTTATTCATTTATCACTCAATCATCCTTGACCTTATCTCTTTTTGCTTTATCACATTTTCTTAATAACCTATATTCACTGTATTCGCCTATTTTATTTTTCTCCTGACATACCTAACCTTCACTTCCATATAATAATATAGATAACAGCATACTGTAATATACTTGTTTTTTCATTCTTTCAACAAAGAAGTTATAAAATTAATCTCTGTACATTAGCAATTATGTTTTGATGAGCATTTTCATGTCTACAGTTTTCTCCATCCCTTGCCCCATCTGTAGTAAACATTTGACAAAGCTACACAAATTCATCCAATTGTCTGACTTTTCATCATGTATGTATTACTCGCAATTGTTCATTTTACCTGTCAAATACAATTCTTTCAGTCTCTGATACAATTTTGAGATCCATATTTCTCACTGCAATATACATGTAATGTTCATTGAAAACAATTAGACCAAGAAAATTGCACCATCTGCATATAAAGCATATATTCATAACAATACCATATAATCTTGAAATTATATATATATATATATAATTTCTACATTTGAACCATTCAGTTCATTTTATTCTTATGAATGCTTTACTACATCTTATAATAGAATATATATTTATTACTAAACCCTTTTCATTTGCTGAAGATCCCTCAAAATCTGGTTGTGTCATCAGGCCTAGAGAATCCAGGGCAATGGTAAATTAATGAATTGGCTCCACTATTGCTAACATCTCATTGCCAAATATTTCTTTTCTTTCAGTTTTTTTCATAGTTTTTTTAATGTTTCTAATAATTGTAATGCCAATCACTGTTTAGTATGTATTAACTTTTTTTTAAACTTCTTGTATGCTGCCTAGAGTGTCTCTCTCTTTCTCTCTCACTCTGTGTGTGTCTGTGTGTCTGTGTGACCTACACAACTATAAAAAATTCATTTATAAATAAATAGGTAAACTCCTCATATCACATCCAGCAACAAACTTCTATTTGATGCAAAATATTACATAATTCAGGTGCATTCACGCTATCATATGCTTTTTCTAATCAAATTAACTTGCAGTAGATATTTTTCAGTGATCTACTGAAGAGTAAAATTTTGATCTGTATAATTCCTGTCTTACTTCCCAAGTTTTCACATTTACCTTTTGCATTCTAGAATGAAAATTCTACCGAATGCTTTCCTAAGCACATTTGACAAACTAACGCCTCTCTACTATAGTTTTCACATTCAACTTTTCCTTTCATATAACAAAAAAGTCTCCTTCCATTTATTATTTATTTTAAAAAGTTTTAAATATCTTTGGGGTTTTCATTTATGAAATATGACATTCAAAACAGAAGTTTCTGATAGACCTTGGAACTAAACTGTTCTGTTATTTAGAGCTATTTTCATATTCTTATATATACCTGATTTCTTATATAACTGAAAGCATATGTGTCATGGATGCTTCCTCATCATTATTTGCCACACATAGCATTACTTAAGGGTGACTTTGAATGTATACTGAACCATGCTCTGGAATTATCACATGCAGAGCTGTTGTGCAATTATTTCTTCAAATGTCCAAATCCGAAATGTTCTAATGTGCATAAGTTTTCAGGACTCAAAATGGAAGAGCAAATGTATTTTCAGTGTTCTGGTATGTAGAATTAATCAGTTTGTCTCTGTATATTCTCCTGTCCCAAAATGGATCAAGAGAAAATGTCAAACTGAAGGATGATAGCATGAAATTGAAAGCAAGACTGGCCCTAAGTTAATAAACACTTTAAGATTTTTGAATGCATTTATGATTGGATTGGATTGAATTGAATGAAATGGGAATCACCTTTGGTTTCATCATAAACTACAAATTCATGATAAATATGTATCTGCATCTGATTTTATGATACATATTCTTATAGAATCCTGGACATTTATTATTTTGATAGCACAACTGTTCAATATTATCATCTACTCTAACAAAGTTTATAATAAATACATAGACTTTGCTTGTTAAATAATCTGTATTTCAATTTTAAATCATAGCAGTAAAATTAACAGTGACATCCAACATTGCATGAGCAGACTTGAGTGCAAATGTTTCCAAGAAACTGTTCTCTCTTCTTGCTCCTACAAACTCCAAGTGTCCTTTGCAATTTGCTTTTGATTTTCCAGACTACCAGAGCAAAGTCGGACTATTTAGAGGATTTTGGGAGTGAAAGAGCAAGTATTTTGTTGATGAAGTCTGTTATTACTATTTGTAGCACACCATCTTTCAATACTGCTACTAATGTATTTTATTGGATGCAAAAAAAATCACTTTCCAAAATGTACAAATTCAAATACTGTAATTTAGAAGGAAAGAAAATAGAAGCAATATGTTTATACTGAGAAATGTTCCGCTATGAACTTAGATATCTAAGTTAGCATACTATCATCTCTTAAACACAAGGATCATTTCCTTGGTCAGAACCAGGCTAAATTAAATGAATTTATGAACCATTGAAATCAACATACAAAGTTAACCATGGCCAAGTTAAGTCCGTAAAATTTCAATGGAAATTAAATGCAGTTTACTTTGTATTCAGTAAATTGTTGGAACTAAATAGCAAATGCTCATGTTGGTTTGCACAATTTCTCTTTGAAAGTTTGTTGACCACACTTTCACAATTGTGTGGTTATTCACATTCAAAATTATGACAGAAAAAGATGAACAAACTGATGCTTTTAAAGTATCTGATATATAAAGAACTGAAAATTACTTAGCAAACATGAATAAGTCTATCCAGAACTAAGCTGCAGTGAATTACCTTAGGATACTCAGATAAGTGGGCATAAACCTGTAGACTAAAGCATTATGAATTCAGTAGGAATTCATTATTAGGAAATATGCATAAAACCGCTCTTCAATATCCTAAAGGATAGTGTCTTAACTACAAATAAAAGAGAACAATATCTCTCTGTATATATAAACTACTATGATACATATACTACTCATTTTCTATACATTATCAGCAGTAGTAAGAATCCCCGTGGTACAGCGGTACATTTCATATTGTGGGCTCCATATTACATTTAGAATTTCTTATAACATCTAGGCTATGAATATACAGTACATTCATGGCTGGTTTTTATACACAAAGGACAAGTACTTTATTTCTCTGGGCCAAATAATGAATTTCTTGTTTTTATGGCTGCATTAAAGGGATTCTTTATAAAATAAATAAAATAAAATAAAATAATAAAATAAAATAAAATAAAGGCAGGGTTTTGCAAACTATGACATGCAGACACAAAGGGGAGGTATGAAGAACCTGCAAACTGTATATTGTTACAATAAATCCATACTTTCCAAAGTTTCATTGGATTGTTTTTATTTGCTCATTTGTATTCATTCATTTTGATGACTGGATTTTTAAAGGTGAGCACATTAAGATTGCACTAAAAGGTGTGATGACCAAAAGTTTAGGAACATCTGTTATAGGGAAATTTTAGTGTGCTTTCAGAAACCACTAATGACTAATATAAATAATTTGGTTTAAGAAACAGTTTTCATGGAAAAATACATGGAAAGCTAGAATCTAGAAGGTTAGTAATGTTTCTATCCATTCAATGGCATAGCAGTAATGCCCGCTTGTGCAATAAGTAGTGGGCAGCCTAACATTAGGACTTTCTGTTATTGCAGAAGAGTGACCTTCAAAACTGTCATTATCCGTACTCTTCAGCAATGTATAGTACACTCATTATATATAAAAATTATTCACTTTGAATAGTATGGCAAAATGTAGAAAACCATAAAAGACTGGACAAAATGTGACCATGTTCTTAGGAAATATTACTTTTATATTAGTTCATTTTCTCAGAGGTTTTATTTTTTAATGTCTCTTTCAAAATATGATTACTATTTCTTCTGCTCTTAATTAGTTAATTTGTTTAAGACATGGAGGGAGGGGAATCCCTCTGAGAATCCATGTTTGTATAGTAAATGTGAAAGCTATCATTGGGGATATATATCTGAATCGGAGAGTTTTGCAATCTGTTCTAGGTTATTTCCGCTTTGAATCTAAAACATATTTTGTTAAAGCCAAGTTTTTCCCAGATGTTAGCAAGTTATATAATTGGTGATAACTAGATTTCTTTATTAACTGATCTGATTATATCTGGGAAAAAAATCATGCAGGATTTTTAGATAAATAAGCAATACTTTTACCACATATGAACAGAGAGCAGGTAATATTTTTCATATTACAAATTCAGAATCAATAGCGCTGGTTGTCCTCTTTTCTTCTTATTGGTAAATGGGTCCAAAACTATTCATTTTATGAGCTGGCCTCAAAAAGAGATTATTCAATTTATACTTTGGTTCCATCAGGGTGCTATTAGTTGCCTGGTTATGACTTCAGTTTTGTACACTGTAAATCCTTGAAAATTAGAAATTATAATGTAAACTTTAATAAAATTGAAGTACGATTCTGCCCCTAGTCAAAGGAATGTGTAGTTATGTTTTCAAATATGGAACTTGCTAAGGTAATTATTTTACAAAGTTCAAATGAAATACTATTTTTAAGTGTGATATTTTTCAAAAAGGCAATTTATCTGAAAAACCTTTGAGCAGATGGAAACAGTTCTAAACAATAATCATAATTTGCAATGATTTCTTGCATATCAAATTTCACCTCCAGGGGAATTTTCACTGTCTAGTTGCTAACAATGAGGGCCACACTGTGCTCTTAGACACTGAATATAAATATGGCATGTGTCTAAATCAATAATGCTCTAAAAACAAAATTAGGCCTAAGGCCTTTAATCGAGATTGAAGCTCATAGTCACCATAGTGTGCAAGTAAGAATGTCAGATTATCTTAATAAAATAATATATCACATTACAGAGCATTTAAGGGTGATTATAGATTTAAGAGTGATTATATATGTTTTGCCTTGGCCTTTCTGTGAGCCAAGCTTTGAAATGAAATCTCCAGTTGATACAAGGACTCAATTTGTTTTTACTAGCATGTTTATCTGTTTGCTTAAAGAATTCTTTCACATGGTCCCTAGACGATAGAGTTAATGCTCCAGTCACATGCTTGAGCTAAAATGCTGACATCACATTGGAAACAGTAAGAGGTCCAATACATTCCAGTTATTGAGGATTCTACCTGCCATCACAGACACACATAGACACTGACATCACACAAAAATGGAGAGAGCGACTCAGCAATTGCAAGATACGCCATTTACAAGGGAAACTTCTACTTAATATTCCGCTTGATCTGCCAAGTTTATAGCCTGGCAAATCTGAATACAAATGTGGATGCAAATGAGGATTCATTATTCTTACATCGTCTTTGTGTTGAAGCTTAATGTAACTTGGTTCCTGTGGTTGCTCAGGGAATGTAGCTTATAAGACAACAAATATGAAAAAGATGGCAAGGATGGGGAACATAAATTGGATGCAAAAGGAATAACAGAACCAGTATAAATGGTAAGAAATTAGGCTAAGACTTTCAAGATGATTATGCATAAATGACAATGTTTCTAGCAGTGCATTATATAAAGTACATTGTTTTCTGCTCTCAGAAGAGAAGGAGTTAATCAATCAGCAACATTCTTCATAGGCAAAATGCAACAAACCCCTTTTACTGAATTCCTAGTATTCTGCCCATTGTAAATATCAGTGTCACAATGTCAGAACAATTTTGGTTTCTTTACTAAATGTAGAACTATATCATTATAATTAGCTTATCAGAAGATTGCACATTATTATTGTTATTAATATTAACATCAGCAACCAAACATCGCTCTTCCCTTCCCCATACAATATTATTGAATAACTAAGAAACAAATTCAGAAACTTAGGGACAATTAAAACAACACACTGAACATCCTAGTAATTTAAATCACACATTTATTGATTACTAGATCTTCTTGCATGCAAAAAGTCAAGCAATGTTAAACGAAGAAAAGAAAGGCATTGCAGAAATCATCATTAACCTGTAAATGGTAAACATTGTTTGGATGAACACGTTACCTTTTGTTCTACACATAAATACCTTCTCCGTATACACAAAGTACTCTAGCTTTTAATTTTAAAAGATGCTGTCATGCTTAGCATATGCAATGATCCTAAAGTCCATGCTGTAGGGCTTGCTTCTTCATCCATAAATAAAACACATTTGCATCCATTCAGTCAAATTAGCTCCATATAAGGGGGGTGGTAGAAGATGGATATAATTAGTTCCTCTTTCAGGTTTCACGGTTTAAAACTCAAGCATGCCTGCTGTCTTGATTAAATCCACCATCGTCTTCCAATAGCTAGTGCTAATTCTTCCAAGGAAATATTCAGTTGAGGTGTTATTTTATTCTGCACTGCTGTTAGTTGTCTAATTTACGCCAAGTCCCTGCAGTGCTTTCCTTAAGCCATCCTCTTTGTCTTGCCTTTGAAATTTACAAATCTTACAAGAAATCAATACTTAATTGATTATTCACTTTTCTGCAGCTTCAAACAGCAAGCACGCATAAGATCCAGGCATAGTCATCCCATTTTCGATGCAGGAGGTTGTTTGGTGGCAGGGATCTGCAGGGATCCAACAAAGCTCTGCAGTGGCATGGGGTGCCAGCAACCGATGAAGAAAATGAAGATCACACTAACGAAGCTGGAAAAAGTTCCTTTGTGAGACGGATCCATCTCAGTGCTTTAAATAATATCAATAATGATAATGATAATAAATCCTACGAGGCAATAGCAACTGGATGTATGGGAGCACCATTTCCACCCCTGCAGTTATTCCTTTGTTTCTGGCTTACTCTTTTCTTCTCTTGGCACAGAACTGGAGCATCCAAACTGGCACCGAACTCTGAGAACTCCACGCCGGAATTCTTGGGGGGGGGGAGGTTAAGAGCCGTGCGTTATCTCTGGCACAGAATAAGGATGGCAAGCACGTAATGTTACAAAATGTAGGACAAATTCAAGGGAGAGACAGAGACACAGAGAGAGAGAGAGAGAGAAAGAGAGAGAGAGCAAGAGACAGATGGTGGATCTGGCAAGATGCCAAAGCCAGTGAAATGAATTACATTGCTGAATAACTGTACACCATTGATTCTGCCACTTGTTGCTGCTTGGCAAAGAAAAAGAAGAAAAGAAAAAAAAAGAGAGAGAGAGAGGTAGAGAGAGAGGAAAAGAGAGAGAGAGAGAGAGAGAGAGAGAGAGAGAGAGAGAGAGAGAGAGAGAGAGAGAGAGAGAAAGGGCCCTGACGTTGGCACGACTCTGCTTGTACATTGTGCAATCTGGATGGAACTTGGGACGCCCCATTCAGGAGAACAATGTGATGCTTTGTTTAAGGCAAGCATAAATGTTGTATGCATGGGAAGAAAGGAAGGAAGGAAGGGAGGAAGGGAGGAAGGGAGGAAGGGAGGAAGGGAGGAAGGAAGAAAGGAAAAAAGGAAAAAAGGAAGGAAGGAAGGAAGGAAGGAAGGAAGATGAAAGTGAGCAAGAAAGTGTGTCTGTATATGAAGGGGAAAAACAATCACTGCAATCCAGACATTTTGTTTAATGAAGAATGGAAGGCTGGCACTCAGAACTATGGAGATGTGCTGCATATTAATATGTGCTCAGATATATCCTTTCACACACACACACACCCTTTAAAAAAAGATGAGTGTCACAAGAACAAATCCTTCTATGGATCAGCCTCAGTGGCAGCAGGCAACTTACAAGGTAACCTATAATTGTTCAATCTCAACAATGTGGCATACAAACAAGATTTTGCAGAAGGCAAGTAGGGAAGAGAAACTGGTACTGGGTTACAAGGTTTAGGGGCGTGTGTTTTTGCCCCCACCCCTGAGATTGTTCAATAACTGCTTCATACCGGGGATGAAGAGCAACATTATGGGATGCCCAGGGGGCTTTAGAAATCAAATACAGTGTGAGTTGCACAATTTGAGGTACATTATATATATATAAAAGCTATTTGAATTGCCAATGAGGTGATGTATCTGCATGCTAATTAGACCTGTGTCAAGCTTAGACTGCAGTTTTTCCTCTATTCTGTTGATACTATGGAATGTGCCTGTAATTCTGCAGAAAGCTTATATCTGCATAAATTATAAGCTTTGTTCTCCTGATCATTTTCCAAAAACAAACATGAAATGTAAGATCAAAAGGCATTTCTGAAACTGAAATTATTGATTGATAAAAGCCTAGATTTCAGAATCTAATTAAGAGGAAGCACAAACAAAAGCCAATATTATTACCGAATGTTCCTCAGCTAGTGGCTAGATTGTGCCCACATTTGTAATTTATCCTTGTTTATGCACACAGGACATTAAAAATGTAATTAAAATGGTAAAATGATGAGATCACCAATAGCCACCTAGTGGCAACTATCTTAGTTTAAATGGATTATAAAGCAGTTGTCTTGTAAATAAATGGGGGGGAAGGGCTGTTGGAATTTCCTGACAAATACAGTATCTTGGTGAAAATTTGGAGAGCAATTTGTCTTTTTGCTAATAAGTTGCCTTTTATGTTTGGCTACTTAAGTAGGCAACATCATTTATAGGTCTCATCTAAAGGCTATTACATATTCTTTCTATCTATCTATCTATCTATCTATCTATCTATCTATCTATCTCTATCTCTATCTCTATCTCTATCTCTATCTCTAT
>JANHFL010001712.1:50605-62463 GCA_032468155.1 Oxyrhabdium leporinum | reverse complement strand
AGAGAAAGAAAGAAAGAAAGAAAGAAAGAAAGAAAGAAAGAAAGAAAGAAAGAAAGAAAGAAAGAGAAACCCATTCAAAATTACATTCAGTATAAAATCAGCCATACAATGGTCAATAGAAAGAAATTGAATGAATTTTTTATATGTTACTTAACAAAACAAGAGAGGCATCCAAATGTGGTTTTACATGTGACTATGATGTGTATACTGTGGCTATATCTTTATAATTAAAGATAAAATTATCAATTGTTTCTTTTTAATCATGATATAATTATATATTGTATGTGTAGCATATATCTCAAAGCTTGAAACAATTTGTTCTTAACTTTGAAACTTAGCAGTAGCAGACACTTTCTTCTTCTCCAGCAAAAGCATATCTGGAACTACCAAATGAAGCATTCAGGAAAGCTCTACGATGTAGAAATGTGTTGGTAAAGCTCTACGATGTAGAAATGTGTTGGTTTGCGCATCTGTCACATAGCTGAGAGCTGCCAAAGCACAAGATGATTGAGACAGCAAGACAGACATTAATTTTTAGCATTCATCATGAAGAAAACAGTTCCCCTCACTTTCTTATTCCCTTTTTTTTCCACAGGAAATCATAGTGGAAACACTCAAATCCTTCAGAAATGTGCAAATTAGTGCTCTGTCTGCAGTATTATGATCTATTATTATGTGCACTTAAGATGCCAAATTAAATATTAATATGCAGTTAGAGTTGTGCTATTATTTTAAATCCCTCAAATCCTATGAGCACTTTGGGTTCTGGTGACTTATACAGGATATTTCAAGGCACTAATTGCAACACCTAGAAAGTTCTTCAGATTTGTCAGGTCACTGCTGTTGAGCAAATCACTTCCAGATTGATATTGTTGGATGTGGATATGCATATTTTCAAAACCTAATGGAGAAGTCATATGATCCACTCAAAAGTTTGGAGCCATGTAATGACAAATCAGACAAGAAGCCTTGCTGATCTATAATTTATCTTAAAAGATTGTTCACGAAATAGCTGTTCTTGGGTCCACAATTCCTTCAATCTGCCTAAGTCATGCTGAAGAGGTTTTTCTAGAGTCCATGTATGAAGCAAAATAAGACAAACAAATATTTGGTTTTTGGTTATTCCATTTTGATTCCCATCTGATCAATTAACAATCAATTAACATTGTGGACTAGTAATAAAAGAGATAAGTAATGAGTTCCTTCTCAATAGATGAATATAAACTTGACTTCAATTATAACAAGCCAGCTCTTTCACAAATGAACTGAAGGTCAAGCAAGTAGGTGGGTTTCAATAAAAATCTTGTCAGAACCATTATCTTAAGCCTATTGGATCTATTCAGCAGAATACATAGGCCTTCTTTTACCTTTTCTGAACCATGCTTGAACAGAATAGAAGATTCCTCTGAATCATGAATGATGCTTTTTCATTCTTCATATTTTCTAGCTTTGCATTTATGGATCCATCTTTGCTCCACTGGGACTCATCCTACAGACCCAGAAGAAACAAGTATGACAGCTTTTCATCATGACCTTGTGTAACATGCTGCATTTTGTTCAGTATACTATTGTCATGCAGAATCTTCTTTTACTAAACTTATTGACTGATTTGGTTTGATTCTCTCAAGACTGCTGCCATTGCTCCATCTGATGCTCCCAAATCCATATTTCCTTATAATATTTTTCTTAGTGGCAACTTGAACTGTAGCATCAGCGACTGCTATAAACCAGAAGTAACTGGGATTGGAAATGCTCCTAGGACGATGTGATTTTTTAATTTTTTTTACTTTTTACTGATGATTCCCAAAGTACATGATTTCCAAACCAACTGTTTGTATTTCCAGGAATTGTGGATTAATTTAAGATTGTCCAGTGCAGTGTAATAGCTTTTAGCCATGATACATCTTTGCATAACCTTGCTGTTCATTATGTGTCACAGGCATAAAAGAGATAGAATACTTAAAGGAAGATATCAAGATGCCACCATTCTAGAGTAAATACATGAAGTGTAAATGTTTGATAATTATATGAAGAATGCCCTTAAATTACAAGTTTCTGTTATAGAGATGAAGGTCCCCTGACATATGGCACTCTTTGATACTAATATGGCTGAATTCCAGCCCACTCTTTGATGCATTACTAACTGTTCCTTTTCTCTTCTCTCTCTAAAACCTTATTGGCAATGCTCATCACACACATATGGCACCTGATTATTTAATTCCTCTAATACAGTTTATAGGCCTAATTTAGATTGAGAAGCATTTTCATATCCACAGACATATGCCAGGCTGCGCTTTCAGGTCTATCCTCTTTACTTTCAGAGTCTAACTTCTCCATTCGTCCTAGAATTCTGGTTATGCTCACATGCAATTCATCTCAAACAGATCTCCCCATTGAACTGTTCACACCTCTGACTCTGCTTAAAGATTCTGCTTAAGAGAAAACAAGCGTAAGGGAAAGTAACATGTACCAATTTCTATAGCATGCATGAAATTATATTTGTGTACTCCTTATAAAACTAATTTTGTTCCTGCTACAACTACGAAGAAATGATTTTTGAAAGATGCAATTGTTATAAAAGAATGTACATCCCTTTATATTATGAATAAATGAAGCAGCCACATATAGAAATCAGTTATATGATTACATTATGCTAGTGACTGTGGCCATTATATGAGTCTTGCGTCTGGCACTAAAAATATTAAAAACTGTCAGGTAGATTCATAGACAATAATAATGAAGGAGAACTCAAGAATGCAATATATTAAGAAACTTCTATTTTTAATATTTTAAAATGATGAATTAAAAAAAGAAAGCAAACAATGTGAACTAAATCAATAGTCTTTCTGGTATTGACACTATGAAGTAATATACCATTTAAAAGAACACACTAAACAATCTGAAACATTCCTGTGGGCTTTTAACATGAGTTAGAGCCTGCTGGAATCACAATCTCATTGGTTGCAATTCATACAGAGTGTTCTAATTTTCACTAAGTCCTGATCAATTTGAATTTATAGCCACTTAAACAAATAGAAAGCCAGATTGTTTGCACGCAACCAAATTGGTCTGAATATATGACCAAGTTTGGATGAATACACAAATATACTTTCAAAGATATGAAGCTCTAGAACACTCCTTATAGGTGGTACTTTTAGTGCTTTTCACCAATCTATTAATATATTACAATAAATGTTGATAAAAATGAGTTAGGATTATCTATACCTATATCTACTACAGCTATATAACTGCAGATAGAGATGTGAGACACCTATACTACATGAAATCAGGTAGTTGCTCTCTTCTCCTAATATAATGTTTGCTGACCTCTAATGTATGCTATTTTAAATATTTGCATTAATATTTGCATTTAAATAATTTTGTTAAAAATAAATTTCAAAATGTATTTTATTTACAGATTTAGTATTTTGCTTTTGTTCTGAGAACTGTATCTGGACTTTGAAAAGTGAGAAAGCCACTGGATAACTAAGGGACGATCTGCAGACTAATCTGGGAAGAATATATTAGAGAAAATTCATATTACAATTTTTAGCTATGCACTTTGGGATGAACACCCTTCGAATACTGTGGGAGTAGGAATGGATTTTCCAGAAAAATTGCAAATTGCAGGAACGATGTGCACTTCAGTTTGAGATGCAGACAACACAGACTCATCCCCAACAGCCTGCATCTGTCTTCAACAGGGAAGGGACACAGGTTAGAAAACGTCCTGCAGCCAAGAAGATTCCACACCCATTTGCACTACACAGGTGACCCTGAGGACACAGATAAGCCTCCAGATGGCCTCAACAACTCTATAAAAGAATGCAAATGACCAGCTGTTTGTGAGGAGTATGAATTCTTCCATTCCCCATCATTCAGTCAGAGCTGAAGAAGCTTCTTGGATCAGAAGCAAAATGTCTTCAAAGAAAAAAAACCCAAGAAAGTCCAGTTGCCTCCTGAAAAAAAGCACCTTTGGGACAGACATATTATAATTTGATAATCTGTAGATAGATGCAGCCATGATGGTGACCCAGAAAAACCCAATAACATTCCAAGTAATGGAATATGATTTAGATCAGAAATGTATTTGATAATCATTAAATAATAGCATTCATTGCAGTTCATCAGAATTGTGGTTCATTATAAGCCCATATGGTTGTTTTGAAGGAAGCTTGTATCTGCCTGGAATCTCATTGGTCTCTATCAGACACTCCTATAAGTTTGTTTGTAGCTTATAGCTTTACACTAAAACTAATTACATTGGTGTAAGATTGTGTCTGGAGCATTATTTTGGTTAAGACAAAAGTATTTAACATTTGCTTCCTAAGATTTTTTTTTCAGTTAAAAACCCCCACCAAAGATACAAGTGGCTTATTTAAAACTTCATGGTTTATTTATTTATTTTATTTATTTTCACATTTATATACCGCCCCATTCCGAAGACTCGGGGCAGTTTACAGCTTATAAGCAATACTCTTACATCAGTATATTAATCCAATATACCTCAGAATATTGCCCCCACAATCCGGGTACTCATTTTACCTACCTCGGAAGGATGGAAGGCTGAGTCAACCTTGAGCCTAGTGGGATTTGAACCGCATTCAAATTATATATTTTATAGTTAGTGCAGAAATACCGTTAAGAGATGTTTATCCTACAATAAATAAATAAATAATGTATCAGTGATGGAGGAATGATTACAAGTTTTATTCAGCTTCTTACTTTCCAAATCAGATCCAAAAATTCACCTTATGCCTATGTAAAATGGATTATTCATGTAATTCTGTCCAGATGTCCTCATCAGCTCCTATTTGCAATTATTTGATAACAGTTAGATTCTATACAAACATATTAAGGCCAAGAACAAATATTATTACTGTAATGGGTTTTTATTTCTAGAACCATTAGAGGAAAGGATACAATTTTCTTCTGTTTATGTACCATTGCACAGAATACATATCTTAGTGATTAAAAGCACAGAAGTCATAAGAACAATGCAATGAAGTTTCATAAAATTTACATTAAAAAAATACATTGTAAATGGCTTCTAAAAATTTGTTTCATCTACGCAGTGAAGGAAGTCGAGGGAGGGGTATTTTTTGTCCTAAGAGAAGGAGAAAAAGCCTTGGCCTGAAACAATTTCATCATATTTCTGTTGGTTCCTTTTTATTTCAAACCTGGCCATTTGTATCCTAGAAGATATAGTATTCTATGTAATTCTAGGAGAAACAGTAGTTGTTCTTACATTACTATCAATCTTTTTTCACTTTTTTGTTTTTGAAGTTTTAAAAAAATATTCTACTTACCTACTTATAATATGTTTTTAAATCAGTATAGTTTATAGTATTCCTCAATGTTTGAAAAATGTATCTTTATTTATTGTTTGAAAATTGAGTCAATGCACTGAATATTGATTCAATAGTTGGTAAACAATGAATAACGTACATGTTTTTGTTTCTGTGAAAACTTAAAAATAGAAAGTAACCCTACTGTCATCTTGAATTGAAACTGACGAGTTTGCTTAAGTCAGGAATGCAAGAACGATCTGTTTGCTTGGAGTTAATTGAAAAATGGAGAGCAAGCAGTTTTTCTTGTTTTTCAGAAGACTTTCTAAAGCCATCACTATAAATTATCAGAATACTTCTAGGCAATGGCCAGTGAATTAGAACTAAGCTGTAACATTGCATCATCTATATAGTTGTAAAATAGATTTAACAGAAGCCAGAAATAAATCATTGACAAATAAATCCAATAAACATGGTCTGAATATTGAACCTTGGCGGACACTGCTGTCCATTTCAGCCAAATACATTTCTTGCCCAGTACAAATTTTTGAGTTCTTTTTAAACAGTTATGCTTCTAAGATAAGTAACATATCCTCAAGAGTATCATTTTTAATTGTTTAAATTCAGCAACCTACAGACAATTAAATCAAATGCTGTGTTAATATATATTAAACAGTTAGAAGTCTAAACTATCCAGTAGAAAGCATTCACACAACATTCATTGATAAACCATAAAGTGTGCTTGGATGGATGTGATATGTTAGATTTGAGTTTTTTAGTATGGTAAATATAGAAATACATTCTACTCGGAAGCAATTAGTCTTCTTAAATGCTCAGCGGAAATACCTTCCATTCTGTTTGCAGAATGTTGGAAGAGCTGAGGACCAGGCCATCAATTTGATAGATACACGGGGAGGCAGCAGATGTAGATTATATCAAAATGATGCCGATGCACATAAGAAGGGTCGGGGCTGTGATCACATGGTTGATTTTTGTGACATTCCCTGTGGAACTCCTGGAAACAATGTGTTTGTCAGGAAGATACCTTATATTGCTCTTTTCCCCTTGGAAGGAAAGGCTTTACAGAACTATTATCAGATTTTGCCCTTTTTTATTTTACCCTTGAGTACAATGCACTGATGAAAAACAGGCGTGGATAGAAACTAGAAGCCCTTGGCTCTGCCTGCACTCATCTTGCCCTCTGCCCATTTAGCTGCAGGAGTCCTTAGCCATCACAGATAACACAGATAAAGCACAAAGCAAAACACTACATATTTTGCTCAGAT
The DNA here is from genome assembly GCA_032468155.1 of Oxyrhabdium leporinum. Taxonomy (NCBI): domain Eukaryota; kingdom Metazoa; phylum Chordata; class Lepidosauria; order Squamata; family Cyclocoridae; genus Oxyrhabdium; species Oxyrhabdium leporinum. The sequence continues at coordinate 55,889 of JANHFL010001712.1, read as the reverse complement.
GTATGAGTTTTTTAAAAAGTTTAAACAATATCATAATTCAAATTAACTCATCATGAATTGAATGCATTAATGCATAAAGCATTAACATAGGTGTATAGATTTTCCATAGGATATAGGTAACTATAGGCAACCAATAGCTGTCTATGTCAACCAGGTATAAAAAACATGTACTTGATTTATTTAAGTCCAATCAGTATGAAATCAGTTGCCTGTGATTGTTTTAGCAGGCTACACACAGACTCTTTTTAAAGGCTGAATTACACAATTTCCAGGAGTTAAATTCTGTACAAGTCTTCCAGTTGCTTTTGCTACAGGGCCAAATGAAAATGAATCTTCATGTCTTTTTTTTTTTTTTAAAGTTTCACATTGCACTGCAATGTACTTAACTTTTATGTAATGACTAGTCAGTGGTACCTTCAAGCCTGATGACTGCCTAGATCAGACCTGGGAGTTTTCTTGGCAAGATTTGAGAAATGGTTTGCCATTACCTGCTTCTTAGAATTGAGAGAGAGAGTGACTAGCCCAAGATCATTCACTTGGCTTTGTGGGTAAGGCAGGACTGGAATTCAGTCTCCAGGTTTTTATCCTAGTGTCTTAAACTCCTAATCAAACTGGCTTGCCTTTTTACACTTGCATTTCAACAGTATATGAACAAAAATACAAAAATTGTGCTTACCAAAGTGATCCTATATCCAAGAAAGATAAATGCATGTTATGATTACTAGATGTAGATGTTGTAGATAATAATCAAATAATATTTAACTGAATGTTTCTTTTTGTATAGCATCTTCCCAAAGGCATAATTTTCTATAATTTCTTACAATTAAATGTAAACCTCTACTGCATGCAAGCAATCTCAGCTGTTACAAAAACAAATGTTCCATTACTCTTTCCTAGTCATTTTAAAGATGTAATGTACTTTGTAATCTGTGCTTGGTTACATATTTCATTTTTCTACTTTAATCAAAAATTAAGAAGTTGAATTAAAATTTGTGTCAGATTCATTTTATCCTCTAGATCTAACAGATTGGGCATGTTACAGATTTCATCAGCTGGTGAGACTAAAAGATGGGCCTTTTCTGCAGTAGCCCCCTACTCTCTGGAATATCCTCCTTTTGGAGGTTAGAAAGACCGCAATGCTGTTAGCATTTTGTAAAGTTTAAAAAAAACTGGCTGTACTCTTGGAGTGCTGAATGACCAATTCCTGGCATTATTGTTAACTGTCCATGTATATTTATTTTGGATGTTTTTATTATTTTAAAATGTTTTTATTGTAGTATTTTTTCTTAATTGTAAGCTGCCTGGAGTCATTGATTGAAATAGGTGACAATAGAAATTGAATGAATGAATGAATGAATGAATGAATGCTTCATGGGAATATAAAGTTATGTAATATTCAATAAGATGTAACAGGTTGAAAACAACATTTTGAAATGTAACATTTGTTCCATTTGTTCCATTATAAATAATTTTCCAAAATTGTTGTGATTTACAATATTTTATTTGTTTATTTATTTAATTATGTATCTTAATTCAGATGTTCACCTATCTCAGGTTCATGACTCTGGGCAGCTAACAGTACTTAAAACAACATAAAAACATAACTGTCAGGATTCCAAGTAATAGATCCATATCAAGCAAAACTCCAAGGCAAGCAGTTTGCTCAAATAAAAGCTTTATTGAAACTATCATATTGGCACACATCTGGTGAAAACCAACTCTGAAAGGGCCCATGGATTTTCATCTAATTAAAAGTAAATGTTTTCCTCTCAACCCTAAACAATCAGTCACATGGTCCAATCAAGACGCTATCTAATAGTCTGGTGACATCACTCCTCCTTCTTCCGACCAGGTGTGAGAACATCCTCAGTTCCCAAGAGAAAGTATTTTATTTTGACTACACAACCCCAGCTTTCTCTAATCCCCCCTTCCTCTCCCTCAGTTCCAGTGTGGCAGCACTGAAGCTCCAAGATGGCTTCGTCCAAGCCAGCTTTAGGGTTGACAATAACAAGAAAACAGCCACACACATATGATCCACAGCTGTGGTTAAAAACAAAGCCACCAATAACAAATCAATACAACCATTGCTTATACTCAGTCACACCTTAAGTTCCTGGGCCTGGTGACAAAACAGTTGCTAAATATGGAAAAATGATCTGACCCAATTATTACATTTCCAATATACTATCCATTTTAGCAATCAATCCTGAAATAATGTATCAGTGGTAAAATAGCTTATATCACCTGTTTTTTTCCCAAACTATAATACTTGGTATGAATTTTGTTTTTCTACAGCTGAATTTCTCCAGTTTTTCATCTTTTGGGGTGTCTAATGAAGTATTGGATTCTTAAGCTTCTTTATTACTCTCTTTTTCCTCATGTAATAGAAGAATTGGCATTTGAGTTGTAGGCAGGAAGTTTAATCTTGTAACTAGCATTTAAATATGCATATGAATAAGCAACACATTCTAAAAATAGCAATATGGTGTGCTATACACAAAATCATGCATCTGCCATTCAATCACATACAATTAATATAACATTTACAATTTGTCTAAAAATGGTAATCTAAAATGGTCATAGAATTTTATTTAGTTAATAAAGGGTTAGTTTCAGATTCAGTCACATTTGGAAATGAACTACTCAAATCAATGAGATCTCCATTAGTCATGAGCAATTTAAGTCCCATCGATTTCAATGGACCTATTCTATGTACAACTAAATCTTGAACCAAGCTAGTGTCATTTATTTTATAGCTGTCAATGCTGTCAACTTCCCACTGGAACTAACATCAAAATTTTGACTGCTATTTAAAAGACATGGATTGCAGCTTTATTTTCAGCTTTTTAAACATCCACTTTAACAGTTTTCAAAGTGAAGGCAAAGCCAGTTGTTTAGAAATCTAATTTCAGCTGTAAGTCTGAATGATTTGCCAATCTGAGACTTATATTTTGTAAAAGAAAACAATTTATTCTTTGATAACCATAAAGAATGCTAAAATGGATTAAAGTGTTCCTTCCAATTAAAGAGAGCTTTACCATGGACCATTCTTTTGGTTGTCCTTTAAAATGATCTGCAGACTAAGCACTATGGATTAAAATACAATGCATTTTCAAATGCTATTCAGTATAGGGTATCTTTATTACAGAGTTTAACACTGTAAATGCAGTTTGGGCTGATGTGAGAGAACACTGTAAGAGCCAAGTGGCTTCTAATGGATTTCAAGCAGACAAGAGGTCAAAATCTTCCCATGAGCTACTGGAGATCTGAAAACCTTTTCATATAACAATCTAGTTTAGCTCTTTCAGATGTTTTAATATCATTTGTTATGTTTATATTCATTGATTTCTGAATATATTCACTATCTGCAGAGCATTATTTAGACTGAAACAATAAGACAGACTTAATTGTTCAATTTATCTCTATGAAAAATTTATATAAAATGTAAAAGATATTATTCTTAAAAACTACTCTTGCTACATTATACAAATATTGTTTCCTCAAAAAATTAACAGAGAAAAGGAGAGAGTTTTGCAGTTCTTCCTGCACATTAAATTAAGAATGAGAAATTATTTTTGGAACAAATAGGTATTGATATTTGTTGATTCCTATTTTATTTTACTTAAATGTTATTTCTTTTCTGTTTGCTTACATGAATGTAGGAAGCTGCTTTGGGCTGAGATCATTATGACTAATGTGTGTCTTTCATTCTAATCTAGTCAGAACTATTAAATCTATTTCCCATATTCCTCCAGTTCAATGCCAAAACTAATTGAGAGTTGTGGCAATTGTAGTACCTCATATGAGCTGTGGTGGTGCAGTAGTTAGAATCTAATTCTGCTGACTGCCAGCGGTTCGATCCTGACTCGCTCAAGGTTGAGTCAGCCTTCCATCCTTCTGAGGTCTGTGATTGTTAGGGGCAATATGCTGACTCTATAAACTGCTTAGACAGGGCTGTAAAGTACTATGAAGCACTATAAGTCTAAGTGCTATTGCTACCACTATACTCACCTGGGACTATTTTGGAAAGCACTGGTTTGCACTCTTATGGGGGTCATCTTAGGGTTTCTTGTTGGAGCTGGAATCAGTTGACTTACCATTACCTTACAGTAAATTCATGAATTTAATTCACAAATTCATGATTTGTCTTGCTGTGTTACCTTTCCTCACAGAATTTCTATGCTGAACTAGGTATTCAAAAAATAAAGAAAGAAAAAGAAAAGAAAGAAACCCAGCACAGATCTGCTCTCAGCCAAATTGCCTTGTCAAACAGCCATTCAGTCTTGTTCTGTTCTAACTTGATGCCAGGTCAGTGTATAGTAAAACATTTTGTCATCTAGGATTTATTCCTGGACAAGAATGCCAGTTGGCTAGAATCCCTGAAACTTCCATGGCCCCATGCAGCATTTAGCATGCCTTTTTCTGAGTTTGTGATGATGGTTGAGAAGGGAGACATGATGATTATCAATAGTTCTTCTTTTAAGCCAAATTCACTGCCAAGAAAGAGCTAAGTCTCAATGCTTGTATGTAGAATTGGATATGTATATTCCAGAATTTGGCGATAGGGCAGAAGCCAGAGCAGAGCCATAAGCCCAAACCATAAATCAGGATAAAGACAGTTTTCATGTCTGTAGGATAATGAAAATACAGGATAAAGGAACAAGCCCAGAACCAGAACCAAAGACAATTCAAACTGAAGGAAAAGCTAGTAATGCCACTCATCGACACTATCCATTGGCCGCAGATTGTCCCCTGCTTCTGCTAGTGTAGGAAGCTGACAAACTGGTTGATTCCCCCCTCCTCTCCCAATATCAGATGGACCCAGGACTACCTCTTCCTCAGACCCCACGCTCTCTGAATGCTCCTTGGGATTCATGTCACCCCTGTCTCATGGTCCCAGTTCTGGATAATCTTCCTCTTTAAACTTGTTTCCAATGAGTTTGAGTTTCTGAATTTCTCTTTAGAAGATTTATAGAGAATCATCATGGACTAGTTCTTAAAAAGGAAGGCAATTTGCAAATGTTGCGTACTACTGAGCTACTGTATGTTCAAACAGTGGTAAGCATGTCTCCCCTTCCCACCACCCACCCAAACCACCCTGTGCAATCAGAACTAAGGTATGCTTTCCTATGTATATGGACAAACCAACTATGATCACTAAAAAGCTACTACATTTAACATGATTAAGGAGGTCATCACCAAGGAGGAAAGCCTAGGTGGCGCAGTGGTTAGAGTGTTGAACTGCAGGCCACTTCTGCTGATTCAATCTAGTGGTTCAAATCCC
>JANHFL010001712.1:0-33898 GCA_032468155.1 Oxyrhabdium leporinum | reverse complement strand
GAACCCGGTACTCCACTGGCAACCAATGCAGCTCGCGCAGGAGTGGGGTCACCCGGACAAACCGGGAAGATCCCGTAACCGCCCGCGCGGCTGCATTCTGCACCAGTTGAAGTTTCCGGATGCTGCTCTTAGGGAGCCCCATGTAGAGGGCATTACAGTAGTCCAAGCGGGATGTGACCAAGGCGTGAGTGACTGTGCGTAGGGCATGACTCAACCTTGAGCTGGTAAGGATCAAACTGCTGGCAATTGGCAAAGATAGCCTGCAATACTGCATTCTAACCACTGCGCCACCACAGCTCATGAAGCAATTCCTTGCTTGCACTAAGGACATTCTTGGTGAAAAGGTTAAAAAAGTCAAGATGTGACTGCAGCCATATGAATGAAGCCCCCAAACTTTTAAAAATGCATTGCAAATGTGACACATGTAAAAAAAGGGATGGGTCTTTGATTGCATGGTCTGAATCTTGGATGAGTTTTTGACTTTGAGTGATGCTTCTGTCTGACATCAGAGTAACTTTAATAGCCTCAAAAATAATATCAGGATTATTTTATATAGAATCCAAAGTGAAAATGTAAAAAAGAAGTTAAGCATGTGACTTCCATCCAATTCTCTGTATTTGCAATTGGCTTGTAACTTTAAAAAAATCCATTTTGGGATCTGTATATTTTATAATGAATATACCACTCCATCAAAACACAACAATAATTAGGTTGAAATAAAAAAGCTGTTTGTTGTTGTTTTTCTTTAAAAAATACAGTCTCTAACACCCACGTAGACACAGCCTTTTCAGTCATCCATCATAATGTTTCTATTTCACAGAGAACAGTTCCTTAAATTAAAGACCCTGGGAGGTTAGTAAATCTGAGTCCTCTCAGAGAAGGGAAGAAAGGCACTTCCAAGAGAATGCCATGTCAGCAACCTTCACTTCTACAATAATGAAATAAAAAACTGAATGATTCCTGTTATTGAGTCTGCTGTGGTACCGCTTGAATTTATCTTAGGGAACCTATTACACTGGTGCTATGGATCTGCATATTTACTGCATTGCAAATGTAACAGCATCCTTTACATGACAAGCCAGATGGAACTGGCTTTGATTTTCCCTATCCTAGAGCATACTTCCCTCTAGTACATAAGCATTGAAAAGAAGGATTCTTCAGTTCATCTATACCAGAAGTGTCAAACTCGTATTGTCATGGTGTCGTCACGTGATGTATCAGGACTTTTTCCCCCTTCGCTAAACTGGGCTGGGGCAGGGCCAGCACGTGACGCATCCAGCCTGCAGGCCGCGAGTTTGACAACCCTGATCTATAATGAAGGCCAGATAATACTGCATATGCTTCATTTTTAATTTATAAGCCTACTCCTCCTGCCAAAGTGATTTTTCACAAAACTATTTTACATATGATGGAACCAATGCTGCTGTTTTGGCTTCCAGTTGCAAAAGTAACAACTTAGCAGAAACTATGGAAGAAATGATCAGCCTTTTGGTGCCAATGAAATGATGAAAATTTTGAAAGTGTATTGAGGTCTTTTTTACAAAATGGATTCTACAGGAGAGAATTAACATTCCTTACATGGCTGTCATATCCTTGACCCACCTACTAAGTCACAATATACTCAGTTTCGCCTTACTTGGAAGTTTACCCTACCTCTTTCTCCAGCACAAATGTTCTCTACCATTCCAACTTATTTTGGTTTAGCTGGTGGACATAATTCGATTTTATTTTCTTAAGAGTGCCATTTTGGAGTCCAGAGGCATTCTTGTTAATAAAAATAATCTGAGGTGACAGTTCCAAGCTGTAATAGGGAACTGACATTGAAAAATATTCTATCTGTCCTATAATATGATAGACTAGATAGAGAGGGATGGAAGAAGTGGCTGCAAGATCTCCTCAGTGGTTTACGGATGGATCCTCTAAAAGGTAAGAAGCGCCCACCCTCCCCATGGCCCTTCGACCTCGTGTGGCAGGCTGCAGGCTGAATAAATTGCTTCAGCCCAGGGGAGCATAGTTTGAGGCCAGAGGGGGGCGACAGCATGCGGGCAGAGGCTTGGGACAAATGGCACATTCCCTGACCTGGCCTAGGCGAAGAGCGATTGGGCAGAGGCTCTTGATGGAGCAAGGATGGAGCCAGGGAATGGCACATCCCTGGCCCCACAGGGTGAGTGGGTGGCATGCTTACCTTTGGTGAGCAGAGAGGGTGAGGCATGGAGGCGAGGCGTGGAGATTAGCTGGGCTGCATGGCGAAGGCAAGATATATAGGTGGGTGGGATGGGGTGGGGCAAGAAAGGGTGGAGAGTAGGTGGGCGAGTGGAGAGTGTGTGGGTGGGTGGGCATGAGCGGTGAGTGGGCAAGCGAGTGGGTGGGCAGGGACACAGCCAGCCAGAGGTGGTATTTGCTGGTTTTCCAAACTACTCAAAATTTCCACCACCGGTAGGCCCGAACTGGTCTGAACCAGCTAGATTTCACCTCTGCATCTAAGGAGCCTCCAGAATCCATTACCATGATTATTCCAAGTGGCTGAGTATGACTAAGACTAATAACTTATTTACTTGTTCTTTGTCTTACTAAAGTATGTGAAAGCCTAGAGTGCCATAATGGAGAAAATATGTCATTATCTGGGAACATTTTTTAGTGATGATGACAATAGCATAAGGAAAAGTGTGATGTAGAATGTTAAAGGATTAAACGGTAAAAAACAATCTTCTTTAATTGTTCACTGATAAAAGACTGTATGTCAGATAATTTATTCTACATTTATAGACTTATAAAAAGCACATTATAAAATAAGTAGGCTTGAATTGTGCAAAGTTTTGAACATATGTGGCATTGAAAATTATTGTGAAATGGTATTAGAACCTATATAATGGCAGTAAAATATTTTCAGAATGAAACTCTTAGCAAATGATTTGACACTGAGCAAAGAGTTAGATAAGGAGTCTAGTTTAATTTTAAAACCAATACTGCTACTGTAGAAATATGTTATTTCTACAGTTATTGAAGCACTACAAGGCTAAAATCCTAAAAGTTCTTATGCAACTAATTGGTAATCAAATTCTGAGACATTAGGAAAACATGGATAAAATTGTAATTGTAATTTAATTGTGATTTAAGCCTTATTTCAGAGGAAAGCAACAAAGAACATGATTAAAGGAATAAATTGAAATCAAAAGAAGAAATTATACATTCATAAACTAATGTAGGTTCAGCTATGATAGTTGTTTCTAGAATTGTTCATCAAGACAAGCATTTTACAACAGAATAACAGAGTTGGAATGAACCTCAGAGGTCTTCTAGTCCAACCGTCTACTCAGCCAGGAAACCCTATACCATTTCAGACAAATGATTGTCCAATCTCTTCTTAAAATGTCCAGTGTTGGAACACCCATAACTCCTGGAGGCAAGTTGTTCCACTTATTAATTGTTCTGTCAGGAAATTGTTCCTTAGTTCTAGGTTGCTTCTCTCTTTGATAAGTTTCCATCCATTGCTTCTTGTCCTACCCTCAAGTGCTTTGGAGAATAGGTTGACATCCCTCTTCTTTGTGGAAGTCCCTTAGATATTGGAACACTGCTATCATCTCATCCCTAGTCCTTCTTTTCATTAAACTAGACATACCCGATTCCTGCAACTTCTTTTTTTAGCATCTAGTCACTAATCATCTTTGTTGTACTTCTCTTTACTTTTTCTAAAGTCTCAACATCTTGGCAACATGGCAACCAAAACTGGATGCAGTATTCCAAGTCTGATCTTACTAAGGCAAATGATACTAACAGTTCAAGTAATATTGATTAATACAGCCTAGGACTGTGTTGGCTTTTTTGGCAGTTGCATCTTTACTAGGATTTCAAAATCGTTCTCTCACTTACTACTATTGTGCCAAGTACCACCTGTACTATATCTGTGCATTTGGTTTTTCTTACCTAAATGTAGAACCTTACTTTTTTCACCACTGAAACTTTTTGATTAGCATATTATTAAGGCAAGATGCATTTTAAGGCATGTACTTACTTTACTAAATAAATACACTGTAGTCATTTTCCTTAAAAAAGGTAAAGAAAACCCCCCCGCTTGCTATGTTTATACTAAATTCTACCAAAAAGGGAAGCAAGATTAAATCTGTACTGCAGATCTAAAGATGAAAGAACAAATAACTGGCACAAAGCCCTGAAGACCAATTAAGAAGGTACTTGAATAGCACAGGATTCCATTGGCTTCCTACAGATAAACATATCTTTGGATTTATTATAATTACTTTTAAAGCCAGAGAGGATCCAGAAATGATTTATGAAAACAGTAATAGCTACAAATGAAATATCAGGATGGGCAGTAAAGAAAATATCTTCTACAGGAATAATTTATGCTCTTGATTATGAGTGTGAACAATGATACAACAGTTTGGACATTCCTTGAAACTTAATCAAGTATTTTGCAAACTAATTGTAAAGTCAAGAGTACAAGTAGAGAACTCTGTACTAAGTGCTCTATTAAGTTGAAAAGGGATGTTGATTACACCATACCTTTTTTAAATAAAGAAATATTATTTTCAAAGATGCATAAATAGTTCGCAGTCATTTCTCCATTCCTATTGTAGTCTACACTACTAAATTCAAATCAGTTGTTTATTATCAAATACTATCTTCATATTAAGAGAGGCAACAGGGGTATAACTCTTAATCTTGTCTGGCCAATATGTTGATCTTATAAAATCTTCATGGAACAGCATTCTTAAAAACTGTCTTTGTAGTTTTTTTATCTAACGCAAGCATTTTAAGCAAATCTATTTTCAATGCATTTCTAATTGCCGTGCTTTGCTTCACATCAGGTAAAACTTTGATGGAAAGTTCTTTTTGTCACATTGGAAAAGTTAAACAGAATGACATTAAAAAAGAAATATTAGAGGTGTTCCTAAATAATTAGTTTCACAAATCTTCATTAATCATGTATATTTTAAACATTAAATCCTTATTAATGTTAGATTTCTCACATTTGCCTTCTGGTTTTCCACATAATTATCTTTTTTCAACCTCAAAAAGTATAGTATCTCTGCTTATAAGAATATATATAAAGAGCATCTGGGTTCTCATTTTTCTCAAATATATATCTTTTCAGATATATTTTTTATCTATATGCTGTCTTATGAAAGTTGGATTTTAATGCATTTTAGTTCCCCTCCAAGTTTGAAAGATTTAAATATAGTAAAAAAAACTAAATAGCCAAATAGATCCATTTTGCTATCTATTTTTAAGTTGGGCACAAGTTGTCTCCTCATTTATAGAAATGTCTTGCAACTGAATTTTAGCTTTTCCCCAAAGCTAAAATATGACTGCAGATCATTTTTCATCTCAAAAATAGTGGCAGTGATCACTCTCTACTATCATATTTCTTCAGTGATCTGCACCAAAGTGCTATTGCTAGGATATTGCTAAGTTCTGCAAGGGAGAAAATTAGAAAAGTATAACAAAACATCATTTAAAAAATTCCATAAAAATCATGAATGTTATTAAAAAATAATAAAAGAATTCCATGTTACAAGTTACTGGAAGGCATATTAATTGAATGGGGAAAATATCAAGAATATAAGACCTAGGTAATGTCCAAATTAAAGCCTTATCGACTCCAGTAATTTATTTTAACAGTGGTCAAGTGGTCAAGATATCAGCAGGAACCTCACAAGCATTTGTTATTAAGAGTAGTGATAGGCTAATATGTCAGTCTTGAATTCTATCAGCTTCTTGTTTTTCAAATCTTAACTATAGTCTATAAAGTTTTTCAATATAGTAAAAGTATGCAAAAAACCCCCAAAAAGATAGAAAGTAAGAAAGAGATAAGGAATGAAAATTAAAAAAAAATCACACACAGTTATGCCTTTCACCTTTATTTCTATCAAACAATTATTATTATCTTGTTAGTTTCTCCATTTTCTTTGACTCCTTTAAATCCTCACAATCTTAATCATTCCATTTTTACAACAAATTCTGCCACAGCAATTGTATTATTTCATTCAGTATGTAAGTTAAACAAAATCCTATCCAGAATTTATACGTATTTCTTTTACTCTGTGTGTTTTTATATTTGTATAATATTTACATTTTAATAGAGCAATTGCTAATAACCAATTTTTTCAAGAAATTTTCCTGATATAGTATTTTTATACTGTATACACATTGTGAACTACCAGCTACCAGTAGAATTGCATGTTTCTACTTATCCCTTCCTGAAATTGATAACTAGAAGTAGTAAAGTTCATAAAACTAAAGAACTGTAGATCATACATACAAAAATACAAGCAGAAACTATTATTTCAGAATGTTAAAAATCATAGTACATTTTGGTTTACATACAGATTTTATTATTATACCATTATTTTACTTCTATTATTGTAGTTGCCTCTTTTTTTTGTGCCTTTGAGTCAGTGTTGGCTTCTGGTGAGTGCCTACAGTTCCTACAGTTTTCTGGACAGATTTTAGAAGTGGTTTGACATTGCTTGCTTTCTAGGGCTGAGAGAGTGTGATCAGCCCAAGTTCATCCAACCTAAGGAAGAACTAGAACTCATAGTTTCCTGGTTTCTAGCCCAATGACTTAACCACTTATGCACTGGTTACTGTTTATAAATATACATTATTCTTCATACCTTTATTTTATTTTTCAAATTTAAACCCCTGAAATGTTCAGGATTGCTCTATTATCATATTAATGATGGTTTTCCTTCATAACCATGATTGGTGGTCTTTCTGCATTTCTGCACTGCAAATATGTCCTGATCATTTTTTTTTGCAAATGTCCTCATGATATTGCTTCATCCTAGCATCAGATTATCTTAGGTTGTCCTCACCTATAAAACAGATAAAGTATATTTTTCTCTCTTAAATCAATAAAATCATGTGGTAATTACAAAATGAGGTACTTCACCACTTACTATGGTGGTGATAAAGTCAAGTGACCTGTTGATAGTTGTCTTCCAGCACAGTGCCTCCAAAGGAACAGTAATTCAGTTCTTCCCTGGAGAAAAAATGATTAAAATGATAAAAAGTTAATTGCTTTTGATATCATTTTGTTAATGATAGAAAGGCACATTGCTTTTACTCAATGCAGTCAATAGAGTCTGTGTGGCCAGGAATCAAGAAGAGAGAAAGAAAGAGCAGGGGTGAGAAACAAGAACTGAGATAGATGGGCAATAAGTGAATGAGAAACAATACAAGGCAGGCAGGCAGGGAGAGAGGAAGGAGATATATATATATATATCCTAGTCCTTAGCTACAGTGAAGAGTGAATTCTTACTCACGTTACCACTTTGAGTTGAAAGAATGAACCAAAACAATCTCTTTTCCAGAATGGAGAACAGAGTTTTTGCACGAAGCTGGAAGTGTGCAACAGAAAAATAGTGTTCAAACAAACTGCTTGCCATGCCAGAAACAGAATTTATAGTTGTGTGCACAGAATGTTTGTGTGAGTGTATATTGCAGGTTCCTTCATAATTGCTATCATTTCCTTCTGCTTAGCCTTTATTTATTTGGAGAAAGGGCACAGAAGTTCAGAGATATCAGACTCTCTTCCTTTTCCACATCATTATAGAGATATTTTCTCTTCAGCTTGTGCTCCTCAGGTTTTGAAAGGCAACAAACCAGTTGTTTTCTTTGAGAGCCAGTATGTTTGAGAGGGTTAAAATATTGGAGAAGGAACAAGGAGATTTGGTTTAAAAACCATCCTTTGCTACGGAAATTCATGGGGTGACTTTTGGCCAAACACTTCCTTGTAGCCCAACATACCTCATAGAATTGCTGCTGCGGGTCATTGCATTCTTAGAGGAAAGGCACAATATAAATCAAATAAATAAATACCATGGCCTACAGGACAGCACCATTCACAATAAGTCACAATAGAAGTAGTGTTTTGCCAGTTTCAGGTGTGGCTCACTATAAATAAAGACAGAGTCCAGGTATGAGCTCTACATGTTTATTCAGCTAAATAAAGATAGGCCCCTCAGAGAAGGAGGGAACCCTGAACACACTTTGACACTCATATTTATATGTTTGTTACATTGTCCACTTCTCTACCCAGAAGGACTGGTACATTACACCTAGACAAGCTGGCACACTCCAGATAGGATGCAAAAATTCAGATATAGTCACCCACCTACCTTGGAGGTCTTCCAAGAACATTGGGTGTCATCTCAGAGACATTGGGTGTTTCCTGAGGAAATTTCCATGAAGGCCTACAGAGGCAATGGTGACATTGGCACATGTGTTCCTTCAAGACTATCAATTGAAACATTAGATTCCTGATCAACAGTAGGATAGGGATAAACAATGGTGACAGCTATTTTTATGCTAGTATAGTTTTGTTTGGACTCAAGGATGGGTAGATAGCTTTTTAAGTCTGCTGATGGGAAAAGACCTAAGTGAAAGATAAAGTACAGTAGTAACCAGCTTATTGGCTGGATTTCAACAATGAGTGACAAATTGTAGCTTTATTCCATTATGAACATATCATCTAGATTAGTTGTTGGGTAAGATGCAAACCTTCAAATTATTGTTGTTGTGCCTAGAGTGTGAGGGCTCTTTCTCTTTACTGGGTTGTTAGGAAAAGCAGGAACAATATTTTATTTAATATACAGCTTGGAAAGTAAAACTTTTAGAAAACTTTATTCTATCTTCTACCCAGCTTGTGGTTTTCTACCTGCCTTGGAATCAAACATAGTTTGTCCATGGCTGAATGATGGGCAGCAGGGATTAGAGGAATCTTCTCCATGAAAAAAGCAATAGAGATATATTTTAAAGGACTTTGATTTCACAAGACACAATGAAAAATTAAACAGAGCTGTTCTGACTGTTGCAATAAGGTTGTACTTAGGAAGAAAAGAGGAGACAAGAGACAAATAAGGGTTTGCCCAACTTAAAGGCCTAATAAACCCAGCAGACTGAGCAGCTTAGAATGAAAGTTGTCAACAATAGAAGGACATACTTTGACTTTGAAAAACCTACCTTTTTTTCTGAGCTGAATCTGAGAGTGGGAAAAACTCATTATTTTCTCATCTTGTATACAAATCCAAATAGGTATCTTTCCAATTGAAAGAAAATAGCTAAAGGGTCTGGAATACTGGCAGAAATCTAGGGACATAAGATGTATTTGTATAGTATTTGAATGGTGAAACAGTGTAGTCTGGCCAATGCAATCTAGCCCATCTGTTTTCTGCAGCTACAGTTCCAGTTATAGCTGCTTACTGGAAGTAATCTGCCAGACAAAAACAAGGCAAGACGAAGGGGAGAAAAGGATGTGGAAAGAAAATGCCATTTCCCTTTCCATTAGGTTACCTATGGGGCTTAGTGGCAAGGAGTAGGGGAAGAGAGACAAAAAACACTCATTTGACTAGAGCCATCAAGCTACAAGGAGCACTGCATTATTTTATGTTCAACCATAGAATCTATTTATCCAGATGCACAATGAAGATGGAAATTAAAAGAGAAATTCTTTCTAATCTTGAGTCATTTATAAGTTAATGAGGATGACCTTGTTTAGACAGATCACCTGTATTAATTTGTTTAAAAATATTAGTTCAACCATTTGCTGTATGGTTTTTTTAAAAAAGAATATGCTATTCCTGCTTTAATTATTACTGCTAAGGATTTGGGTTGAAGAATTTCCCAATGCTTTGGTAGGCAGTTCTATAGATTACTTAATTAGTCATTAACAATAGGAGGAAACCACAGCTGTCAACATGATTGATACCAATCTTTGTTTGCCTACCCCAGTTAGTTTTTTACTGAGATGAAGCAATATAGATACTCCATGATTAGCTACCACAATTGTGACCAGCAATTCTGTTGCTAAGCAATGTGGCCATTAAGTAAGACATTGCATGACCATGGTGGACTTACAAACTCACCTTCATTGTGGTCATTAATCAATTAGTTCATGAACAACAAAGAATGGTCATCCAGTATCTAAATGATTTTTTTTTAAAGAGTGTGATTAAATAACAAATAAATAGGTGAAAATACCTCATCAGAAATTTAAAAGATCTATATCCCTCTTAAAATATTGCAAAAAGTCATTGTCAGCATATATGTTCCTGAAATATTTCTAAATGAGCATTAAGCAGATATTAATTCTCTATATCTTTCATATAACAGTATGATTCTGGGATAAATCAGGATGATGTCACGAGGCCTGAAATTTCTCCTTACTTGACTTCTTTATTAGTCTTCTATCTATCCATGGAAATATTCTTCAGTAATACATAGGACAAAAATACACTACATTTCTTGGATTGTAATACAGGTTGTAATCAGGTTCTGCTAATGTTATAACATCTATAAGCTATCAAAATTTCCCTTTCCTGGAAGTAAATATATTTAAAAACCCATCTCCCTGACCAATGTTTTCCTAGCCTTCCTCCAAGCTTTCCTCAGATCTGCCCTTCCAGCCTCTCTCAACAAATCTCACTTTTCCATTCACTTCAGAATATAGGAAGGAGGTGCCTTGCAAACCATGCTGTGATTTGGCAGTCTTAATAGCTACCATCACATCCAGCTATGATATCCTGAGGTGAAGGACAAGATGGTGCCTCCCTTAATGTAATGTCCAAAAGATAATTGGCTGCTCAATATTTCCCACACTTCCAGTATTAGAATGAGATGCTAACTTTGACATAATTAGGGGGAGCAAGACATTTAGGGTGTGAGGCAAAGAGCTCTTTCTTTTAAGTTATGCTGCTTTTCTTTATCTTCCAGCATCTGTCATAAGAAGCAGTTTCACTGTCTAATGGCACTTTTAGATAATTATTTTATCTAGGTTTTCATCATAGTAATGTTCTGTCAGATATCCCACTTTTCTTTAATGTGACTGAAAGACTTCAATTAAAATACTGTGAATTCTATAGAAATTGGTGGGAGCTGGCTATATTACAAGGGGATTGTAGTGCATAAAATACATTGCTTCCATATTCTGCCCACTGTGCTTTTGGGAAGCCTGTAATGTGAAGGTGAAAGCATTCAGTTGCAATTTGTCCCAACAGATGAAAATCAGAATATACTGCTTCTGCAGATGGAGGCCTCATCTAACAATTTAGGTATAAGAAATCAAGTGGAGACAAATAACTGGTTCACATGTGGAATTCTGTTATATACAGCTTCATAGCCCTCTGCTGCCTATAGTTTAGTCTTCAGTGTATAGTATCGTTCCCAAGCAATATATTTAAGCAATATTATTGGAAAGGATCAGACAAGACAACAAAGTTTGTTTGTTTTTTAAAAGAGAAGGCAATAAACCCAACTAAAGCCTATTTAAACCAGTCCCTTAAGTTGCTGTTTTTGTTATTGCCATCCTGAAATTTACTTTATGTTGCTTCCATCCAGGAAAGCTTTTCACCAGAAAAACAAGCTGTATTGAATTATCTGTTAAAAAATCTCTGCAAGATTACACAGATGTGTAAAGATTTTCTCAAAGACAAAAAACAAAAAATAAAACCTAAGTGCCCCTCTATCAGAAGCTCCCTAAATTGTATCAAAACTCAGTTTATATTCCCACAGATGTCTAACAAGCTGCGTATATGGTCTTGGATTATAGACTGGGAAAAATCAATAACTCGCTGTCTCAAAGGCACCAATATAGATTATGAATCACAGCCAGGAAGTTGTCAGTGATCTCAGCTGCCAACAGTGCTTCGGTAAAGATATTTGCTATTTCATATTCTTTTAATATGGAGCTTTTTTATATGAAACAGAACATTTTGATCCTTCTCTCAACTCCCCCCAAAAGGTATCAGGACATTTTAAGGGGGTAGATAACAAAAGAGTGAGCATTCTTTTCTTTAAAAAAAAAACCAAAAGAGAAGTCTTTTCATCAACACACATTCCAAACAGCTTTTTCTGCTTATTTAGTACACACTGGTTATACTTAGTGAGACTGATCAATATGTAATTGAGTTATATCACTCCTATGTCAGTAGCAAGGAATCAAAAGGTTATGCAATGCCAGAAAAAGGAAGCAACACCAAGGCTTTTTTGTTTCTACTTGATTTTTTTCCCTGGAAACAACTGTATTTTGGCAATGTGCCACAAGCATGCCATGTTTAACACAGTATCAAAGGACTTGTTTTTGTTTTAACTTGTTTGTTGGCTCTAATAAATTGGACACATTATCTCTTCTTTCAACCTCATTCAAATAGACACCATGCAAGAAATCCAATGTGTACATGATGCATTTTGTGCAGGACTGATACCCAATGTATTTTTCTTATTTTATCTATTTATTTATCCCCCTACCTCCTATGCAGGAGCTCAATTAATTAAAGTATATCCAATGTGCTTTTTCTCTCTAATGCTACTTTTATAAATAAAGTTGTCTTATGCTGATCAGAGGTGGTTCAGATTGTCAGCCGGGTGCATGTGACAGAGGGAGCACCAGTCTTCACCTAGCTCCTGCTCACCTAGCAGTTCATGAAAATGTGAGTAGATAAATTAGTGCTACTTCGGTGGGAAGCAAACTGTGCTCCACGATGTCATGCTGATCCCATGACTGCAGAAATGTTTTTAGACAGTGTTCATGGCCTTGAAATGGAGATGACCGCTACCTCCTATAGTCAGCAACAATTAGTAGAGTAAAATCCACAGGTACTCCTTTCCTTCCTTTCCATGCTGATCAGAACATAAATCTATGTCAATTAGAGTTTCCAAGTGTCAGGCACAAAAAATCAGGACTATATGTTAAGATGTAGTTAGAAGATTTATTGCTCAAGCCTACACACAACAATGTAGTCATCTAAAGTTCAGTACCAAATTAATGCTAGATATGAATCAACATAATTCAAAAGGGGTTGGACTTAGATAGTTTGTGGTCATGTAATGACTCTAGGCGGATGACTAGAGCTCCACTTCCCAGTTCTTGCTGCTCTTTTACTACATCAACTATGATTTCTACAGTACATTTTGTTTAAATAGAGTTGGATCTGAGATAGTGGTCAATGGGATGCCATGGAAAGCTCACACATGTAGATTGATATGAAATTATTGTGACTTATACCCAGCCCAGCACTAATAAATTGCCATTGTAGTAGTCATTGTTAGTTTAATGAATTTCAAACACCATTCAGCTTTGTGATTGTCACAATATTGTATATTATAACAAAAGTCTTTGGTTAAATAGTCAGCTTTGATTTGTACGTATCTTTATAAAATGTTCTTAGTACTCACATTAAAAAATGTTTCATTGTGGACAACACCATACACATTACATTGTCTAAATCTGCACAAAATGAAGAGCAGTGGGGGAATGACATTTTCAAAGCATAAACATTTCTTATATTCCGTACAAGAAACCACTGAACTGAATGCAATATTAAAGTTACAGCTTTGCTTACCCAAAATATTAATGAACAACTGGTGAGTAACACATAGAGGATGCCATAAAAGACAACATGCTTTTTAAGAAGAGGAATAGAAGGAAAATGAAAATATTATCACCTAGAAGTAATGTTCTAAAATAATAGAAACTGTAGAGAGATCCTGCAAAAATCAAGAGAGAATTGACTAAGAAATGTATGTATTATTATGTTATCAGCCAGATGTTAGAATGGGTTTGTCATTTTTATCCACCTGTCAAGTCCTCAAGGGTCTGGGATAGGCAGATGTAGTTGTCTGATAGTGTTAAATATATCATTGCAGGATGTAAGCTGTTCTAAATAATATTATTTATTATAGATGGTCACACAGTCAGCCAGATATTACTACTTAATATTATTATTGATGGTGATGAAGCAGAATGCCTAATGATGATGGTAGCCTTGCTCTGTCTCACCATGGATTTGATACGGCATCCAAATCAAGAATGCCAATGGTCCATCACCCTCAGCTATCCTCAGTGCACAGGGGGGGCACTAATGGTGATGCAGTTCAGCTGAATTGCTTTCCCAATGAGCTGACAGACTAGGTGTCTGGAAGTTCTTTGCTCTGACTGTCAGTTCACTGAAGAATTACTCTCTAGAGTAGGCAGTGCAGCACACACATCTGCCATGTTCATAATAGAGAGGAAATTCTGCTGCCTAGAGAAATTGCAGTCAGTTCATTCCAGGCTGATCACAGTTGCTGTTTCTGCTTTTGTTGTGACTTTAAAAGAAATGGGGTGGCACCAGGAGGTCTTTGAATGTTTTAGTACTTTCTTCCTCCTAAACAAAAATCTCTGGCTTATCTATCTAATCATTTCTCTATTTTCATGATATTCAAAAAATATCCCCTTAAACTCTGAGGCATAGCCATAGTTAAAATAATTGTGAAAGAAACTAAGAACATTCTACATTAGAGTTATTTGCATCTCCATGTTTTTGAAGTGGAATTATATCATGCTTGTTAAAGTGTATAATTAGGGTGAGCTGGTGCAAATTAAGAAAAAGTTCCTGTATCTTCAACGGCTGTGTGAAATAGAGTTAAAGTGTGTATGGTCTGGGATAGGCAGATGTAGTTGTCTGATAGTGTTAAAGATATCATTGCAGGATGTAAGCCATTCTAAATAATATTATTTATTATAGATGGTCACACAGTCAGCCAGATATTACTACTTGATATTATTATTGTTAAAGTGTATAATTAGGGTGAGCTGGGTGCAAATTAAGAAAAGTTCCTGTATCTTCAACGGCTGTGTGAAATAAGGAGTTAAAGTGGGTATGGTATTTGGTACATCTTCATGACAGCTGTGGCTGCCAACATGTTCTCTTCGGCACAATTATTAAAAAAAAAATAGCTGCCTCATCATAATTTCCAAGGGTCAACCATCTTCTCCTATATAATGTAGTCAAAACTAGCTCTTAAAAGTCAGAATATAGTTCTTCCTAATTCTTTTTGGATGTACTGTAATTCTTTGTCTTCACTGTAACATCAGTTCCATAACTTTCCTCCCAAATGCTTCTACAATTACAAAATTCCTCAGATATTTTTAATATGGCACTTTCACTAATTAATGAATGACATTTCTGGTATTAACTTTCATCATTTGCAGGAATTGTCATAGCAGTGTTTTTATTGAGAATGGAACCCAAATTTGTCTTACCTTGATTCGAACTATTAGTCCATTTAGCTCAATGTTAATGCTGACTGGTTCTTCATTTTTGCAGACTTTCAGAAATAATTCTTTTCCAGATACGTTTGATACATTTGAAAACAAAACATACACATACACACACACAAGGTTTTACACCTAGGCAGGAAAAAATTGAAGGTACAGAACAGGTGAAACCTGGTTCAAAAACAGTATCTGTGAGAGGGACCTTGGAGTCCTAGTGGACGATCACTTAAAATTGAGTCAGCATTGTGCAGCAGCAGCCAAAAAAGCTAATACAATCCTTGGTTGTATAACCAGAGGCATAGAATCAAAACCATATTAAGTATTAGTACTGCTTTATAAAGCCTTAGTAAGACCATACCTGGAATACCGCATCCAGCTTTGGTCACTACATTATAAAAAAGATGCTGAGACTTTGGAACAAGTGCAAATAAGAGCAACTAAGATGAGTAAGGGCCGGGAGACAAAAACATATGAAGAACGGTTGCAGGAATTGTCTAGAAAAAAGAAGGATTAGAAGTAACATGATAGTAGTGTTCCAGTATTTGAGGGAGTGCAACAAAGAAGTGGGAGTCAGCTTATTTTCTAAAGTACCAGAAGGTAAGCCAAGAAACAATAGATGGAAACTAATCAAGGACAGAAGCAACCTGGAATTAAAGAGAAACTTCTTAACAGTGAGGACAATTAACTAATGGAACAGCTTGCCTTCAGAAGTTTCAGGTGCTTCATCACTGAAGGTTTTTTTTAAAAAAGACTGGACAGCCACCTATCTGAAATAGTATAGATTAGAGTCTCCTGTTTGAGCAGGCAGTTGGACTAGAAGACCTTCAAGATCCAGCTCTATTCTGATTGATTATTTCACAGCACAATTTTGCTTTTTTAATCCCACCTTTATTATTTTTGTAAATAGTTTAAGGCATCAAATGTACTTAATATTCCTTATTTTCCTAGAAATTATTGAAATATTAAGAATAAAAGTGAACAAACTGAATATTTGTATACACACTCGCACACACCCATTCATACATAAATTATATACAGTCATACACACACACTCACACTCACACATCAGAAACAAATGTAAATGTTAGATTCATTCACAACTAGAGGCTAATGGATCAGAATAAATATTTCCATTTTATTTACATGGTTAAATTTCTAATTCAGCTATTTTAAAAAAAAATCTGCAGAAATTCAGCATACTGGACCTAGGTGTAAACACGGATTGCATTTACTATCTGAGATTTACAAGGATGAGGCAGTTCTATGTTCTAAAAATGGCAAAAAAAAGAGTCCAGCATGCTCTTGATCTCAACATTTGTTATGCTTGAAAAAAAAGTGGAAAAACACATTTTCATTAATTTATTTATTTATTCATAACATTTATTTAGCTGCTCATCTTCCACCATGTTAAATCCAATTTGTAGCAGTTTCTAATTAACAAATGTGGCTACATTATTTTCCTGAACAGTCTTGGTTTGTGGCTTACCCATGATGGACCTATTAAAGTGGTTGTACGTTCTCCATATCAAGTGACTAAATCTGTAAGGATAATAATAAAAATATAATTTAATGCTATTCTGTGTCTGCTATTTGTTTAAAACAAAAGCATCTCTACATTTTTTTTAAACCAAAATCATCTCCACAAGTATTGTAACATTAAAAAAAAATAAAGTAAGTTTATTTGTAGGATGCTCCAGTAAAGCTAAACATATACTGCATCTCTATATAGGTACAAATACTTACTGAAGAGGTAATCTCATACTACTGACATTTTCTAGATGCCTTTCTAAATCTATCAAAAAAACAAAAACCCTACCATAGATTTTTTTTAAAGAAACTAAGAATCCTATTATCATATATAGACATATATACATTAATAAAATCTGTCTTTAGCCATCATTCTCATATTTTTTTAATAAAGCTCCTTATAATCTCGAAAGCTGCATTTTAAAAGTCTATATTAAATTTTAAAAGCCATGAGATTTAGAGGAAATGTGCATTTAAAATGTATATATTAGGGCAAGTTGTATATGAAAACAAAAAGATTTTGGAGGAACCACAAACATGTAATTATGTATTATTATAATATCATAAAAATAACAGAACAGAACAGCAAGTGGTATTGAGTAGATTTAGACTGATCCTCATATCATTTATCACAAATGCTAGAGGGCTTGTGTCTTGGTAAATATCAATATAAATTAACCTAACTGCCATACTGGTAGACTTAAAAGTGCAAATTTTCTTTTATGTTTAAGGATATTCTGATACTGTTCTTGAGCATACAAAACTGTAACAAAAGGCATTTAAATTGTGTATTTTCAAAGAAAAAGTGTTGTAAAAATAATGCATTCAAGAGCAAAGAGCATTCAAAAACAAATATAAGTATGTAACTTCTTCACAACTACCTAGAATTCCAGCAGTTGCTAGCTACAGCAACAATAAAGGTGTCCTATAAATCTGATTGTGTGCATGAAAAATTATTCCAGAAATATCAGTGAGTTTGTGCTACTTATGGAGTCCTTAATCTAGCTTTAGTTTCATGAACTGAATAATGTTTGTGGCATATCCCCACCTTAGATTTAAAGTGACAAATTCCATCAAAAAGCAGCAAAGTATTTTGATCCCCAGTTATTGCTGCGTACAATTTTCCAACTCTTGCCACTATGTCTTACCCCTGTCTCAGCTTTTGACAATATTATCCTTTACATATTCCCATTTGTTTTAGCTGTCCTTATTTAAAAGATGCTGAACGGGTTTCTAACATAGATTGACTTTTCTCTAATATGCTTATTTTTTTGCATTGTTCCCCCTAATATACAGTATATATTTGTGCTTCAATTTTTGCAATTGTGAAAAATTTTGTTAGAATAACTTTTAGCATATACATGTGTTTTAGTTTCCAAAAACTATTATTGATTGAGTAAATTTATATAAATATTTGGACCAAATAAATATCTCTATATACTTGTTTAGATGGTCAATAGTACTTATGTACTGTTTTAATGCCTCTGGAGATAAAGAATGACAATGCTGCTTATAAAGGAGATATTTGGTCCCACTCAGATTGATTCTTCCTTAACTTTATAAAGTCATTATCAGTCAAGTAAGCTAATTATTGGATCATCTCTGCTAGTTTCTATCTGTATTACTAAAGTCCCTGTGTAATAATAGATAAATACTGGCTTAATAGAGCCAAACAAGTCACAGCAATTTTCTAGCATAATGCAACAGCAACTGCCATCACTAGTATTTCCCTCATCTTGTTACCATTAAAATTGTTATTGATTTATTGAGCATTTTCATAGCCAATGGACTGGCTTCTAGAGCATTCAAATACAATTTGTACAGTCACACTTACACTAATGCCCAGAAGACTGTAGGGTGAAAATCTGACAGATGCAGTCAGTTCCTTTTACCAGTTTGGTTTACTTTCCACTCATGTATATTTGCACAATTCCAAGCAATATCATATTTCAGCAGCAAGAGAAATTATTTATCTCTATTTTGCATTGATCAATTCACCTAGAATGTTGTTTTCAATTCTGGGTATCACATTTTAGGAAAAACACTTGCAAACTGAAATATGTATAGAGAAGAACAGCCAAGATAAGAAGGGCCTGGAACACACAAGGGAGTGATAACTATGAGAAGAAAAGTCTATAATAAGACATAATAGTTTTAAATATTTGAACGGCTGCCATAATTGCATGGGAATAGATTTGTTCCATATTGTTACATAAGACAATAGCAATAACATTTAGACTTATATACCACCCCATAGCTTTTTATAGCACTCTCTGGGTGGTTTACAAAGTCAGCATATTGCCCCAACAATTTGGATCATCATTTTACCGACATCAGTAATATGGAAGGCTGAATCAACCTTGACCCCTGACAAGAAATAATGAATTTAATTTACAAGGAACCAGATTTCCCTTGGCATAAGAAAGAATATACTAATGGTAAGAAATCTCTGTAGTTCACTCTAAACCTGGGAAAGATAGAAGGAAAGAGAAGAGAAGAACCAATGGCAAGGTGGGTAGATTGAGTTAGAATGGCGATGGGTACACTATTGGAAAACTTGAAGGGATAGGTTAAGGATAGATTGTCATAAAGAATATGTTGCCTAGGAGTAAAAAAAAATAACTTAATGATAATAATCAGTCTGTCAATCAATGGTAAGGACTGTTCAACAATAGAATAATTCATCTTTGCTTGAAGTGTTTAAGTAAAGGCTGAATGGTCATCCATCAGGGATAATCTAATAGTGTTTTTTTGCATAGAAAGGAGCATAGATTGCCAAAGTCACTCCCAATATGCTGTATGTTCTATGATGCTAGTACTATATATTTTGTACCCTGTATCTTCAGTAATAATATATTCCGTGTAAAATACTATGTACATGTAGTTGGGAAATTGTTTGCATTTGGAAGGTTGCATTTGCATTTCTATGGGAGTAGTCTGGGTTTCTATCATTTTGAAACGTGCTGGAGTTCTCCAGATATGTAGACTTCAACGCCAAGAATTTCTCTGTCAGCAGGGCTATTGATAGGACTTCTGATGTTGGGAGTATCATTTTGTAAAGAATGCTTTCAAATATATTTTAAGATAGCAATGGCAATAGCAGACTTATATACTCTCTATAATGCTTTACAGCAGTCTCTGAGCAGTTTACAGATGTCAACATATTGCCCCCAACAATCTGGCTCCCCATTTTACTGACTTCAGAAGGATGGAAGAAGATGCTATACTACAGTCTTTGTGTATGTACTTAGTGTAACACCCTGGGTTAAAAATATACTATTTAGGATTAGTATGTTTAATTTAATCCAAGTAACTAGTTATACCTCTTTTATTGCAGAAATAATTATGGTAGGGCCCAACCAGAAATCTTTTAAAACCAAAGAGATCTTTCCTGAAAAGATCGTAAGAACCTGCACATGTGCAATGCATCTTTACTTATGACTCTTTAAAAGTAGTTAAAGGGTCAATGAATTTAGGGACACATGAACATAAATTAAAATCAGAGACAATAGTGACAATCTGAGCATGGATTATTCGAAAATTTTTCCAGTGTATAAATTCTGTATTGTTTCTGCTTTGAAATCCTATTGAATTTAACTGTCTTAGTCCCAACAAAAATGCATGAGATTATGGCTTTATAGTTTATATTAACAAAGGTTCAAAATAAGAAATGAAATAAATCAAGAATAAGCATGTCTCACTCTTTAGCAGTGTAAAAAGGCATACCATCCCTGATAAGGTAACATCTACAGTAAGTGCTCATGGCACAGAACTAAAAAAAAAACCCACCACGTGCATTCATGAGAAGATAAAGCATTAACCAGATTGATGGAATCAGCAGTACAGGATGTTAGACTACTTTCAAGGGACTCAAGCAGGAAACAGGTTAAGTCAATGGCAACAGCAGCTTTGCTGATAGTTTCTGCAGAAGAAAGATATTAAGGAAGTAATATTTGTAGTTCAGATGAGAACAAGAAGTCTAGGGATTCTCTTCTAATTCCTGCAGAGCTACTGATTAAGAATGATCCTGTTCAGGATTTCATTCTCTTTTTTTGAGATAGGATAGGATGGTGGAGGGTAAGGTACTACTACTCCTAAAACAACGTCATCATTATCAAATCCTAAAATTGTAAAATAATATTAATCCCTTAATTAATTCTGCATTTAAACTTTTTCAGTTTCAAATGAAGAATATTTATTTCTATACAAATTGAAATAAAATGAGTGGGCTTCGTTTTGCAGATTTTGTCTATGAAAACAAATCACAGACTGTTTTATTATGAATCTATGTGTGGAATTGAAAATGTGTTGCTGTAAGTGAATTGGACTATAGGCAATACATATGAGCCTAAGTGGAATTATTTTTAAAACTAGTTCAATAAATGAGTATTCAGAATTTCATCACCAACTCATGTTAACTCTATGCATGAAACAGTGGTGATGCTAGCTGGTCCTAAATCACCACTTAAGTCAGAACAAGCTTTTTTTTTTTAGCTGGGTAAATACAAATGCTACTTTTCATTTTATTATATTTTGGTTTCTGAGCAGCATATAATATATCTGGTGATGCAGTAACCAGATGCAGCAACCATGGGGTACTTTCTTTTGGCTGCTTCGTCTGTTTGGGAATGTTTTGAGGGTGTTTTAAAATGGGAGTACGAAAGGTGGAAGGCCTATTTCCCAAAATCAGGGCATTTGTTACTGAAATTTGGGGCTTGGTGGTAGGGTCTATAAATTGAAAAATAAGTAGACAGTGTTGTGCACTACAAATGGGCTGCGTATTGTTTATCCTTAAATTAGGTTGTGCTGGAAAAAAACAGCATTGTTTTTACATATAGTATATGTGTGTGTATGAAATAAAATATAGATATATGAAAGTGAAGTGCCATAAAATTAGTGCTTTAATTGCAATGCATAGATGCTTTGTTGAAGCAGGAAGTTCATGAATAAAATCTGACTATGGGCCTGTTTTGAATATGTCATATTCCTAAAGAAACTGGAAAGGCTTTGCTTTTTTTCATATATAACATGCTGTGCATATCTCTAGCATGACACAAACAGCTAATTGTGTAGCATCATTAAAGAATGAGAGTTACTAGGATCAAAAGTAGAGTGTCTTTTGAAATGCTAAATTATATTAGGTAGAGGCACCTCAGCTACATGCATTATAATCTATAATACATATGAACTACAGGAACATTCTTGCTAACACTGTATTCAAATTCAAAGCAGGAACCATCTGGGCCAAACTGTGCACAAACTCTATCACAGAGCAGCATAAAATGATAATGATTTTGTTTGATAATTCCTCCAAAGTACAGACAAAAATGTCCCCAAACTATGCTGGCTTTCTGTTACACCATTTCTATTACTCAAAAATGTACAAGAAATAAATTATAAATTGTATCCATGCTATAGTATGAAAGAGATCATGACTCCAAAACTTGTGGTAGCATATTAACCCTTCCACTTTACACAGTTGGTGTCAACCTAACAGTGAGAGTAACAATTCCTTTTCCCTCAAGAGTAAAAATCAGTTTCAGAAGTTTTCCTTGGAGCAAATTTTTCAGGTGGCACAGGAAGTCCAAAGGAAGGATAAAAAACCATACCATTGCAAGACAGGCAGCACATTCACACAGGGCTAAGATTCATCTTGTTTAGATGAATAGCTAATGGAAAATAGCATTAAAATATCTCTTTTTCTAACATACTTTCCTCCAGTATATTAATCAAGTGCCCAAATTTAAGCATTTGGCCCTGCCACCTTGGCAGATCTTGTAAAGCTAATTAGCTTCATCTGGACTTGATGATTTTCCCCCTTTAGACTATTTACACCTCTTTTTCTGTGAACCAGACAGCAGAAAGAGAACTATTTCCATTTTTCCTTCTTTTTTTGCCATAAACTCCCTCCGTTCCAGAATTCTCTCTCTCTCATCTATAGGTGGAATGTTTTTTTCCTTTCCTTTGCTGGTTATATAAATATCTCTTTTTCTGTCCTAAAACCGCTCCCCCTATCTGTCAGAATTAGACTGTTGGCATAGCCAAAATCTGACTGGGCATCCAGACAAGAATTTAGGGCTAATTAGGTAAGTCTTCTACTGACTTAAATAACTCAATCTGTCCTTCCTTTGCTGGGAATAAAAAAATGCATTCCATCTCAGACTTGATCATTATGGACAGTCAGATCTCACAAGGTTGTTGTGGAAAAAAAAAAGAAGGAAGGAGGAGTGTTAGGTATGTTCACCGCCTTAAGTTATTTAAAATAATAATAAAATCAGGATAAAAAAATATCTAAAATCAAAATTAGCAAATCATCCAAATATACAACCAGGAACTTATCAAAATATTATTATTATTATTATTATTATTATTACATTTATATGATGCCTATAACTCTCAATGACTCTAGGTGATTGCAAATAACAACATTAAAACAAGGGGGAAATATGTAAAAACGAAGAATAAAGATGGCAAGCATGACCCCAAAGAACCTAGATGGGAACAAAAAGAAGAAAAAAAAGCAAAATTATCCAAAGGGAGTTTCAATTCAATCCCAAAATTATAATAATATTATATATAACTTGTATGAAGACTTTTGGAATGAATACTAATTTGAATGATATAACTTGTGTGTTCAAATTTCCCTTAATAAGAATGAAAGGCAGTTATGTATTTATGAGCCTGTTTTAT
Source organism: Oxyrhabdium leporinum (assembly GCA_032468155.1). Classification (NCBI taxonomy): domain Eukaryota; kingdom Metazoa; phylum Chordata; class Lepidosauria; order Squamata; family Cyclocoridae; genus Oxyrhabdium; species Oxyrhabdium leporinum. The sequence continues at coordinate 10,623 of JANHFL010001712.1, read as the reverse complement.
TCAAATTAGATTGTAAGTCTCTCCCAGATTTAACCTGGTAAAATGGTGCACTTTCTTCAACCAAATTGATTTGGTAGAAATCCCAATGGTCGTAAGAGTTCAGAATTTTCTAACCATTGAGTATATGCAGGGAACTATATTTCACTTTGTACTCTGATAGAGAAACATCTGCTGCTGCCTATGATTGAACTCTCAACCTTCCAAATAGGAGGTAAATGTCTTCATTTCTAGGCCACCACACTGCTAAAAATTAATTTAAACAAGTTTAAATAACTTGTTATGATGCAAGGGAAGGTAACTTTTTATTTGTTTCTTTTCCTTTCTTTATTTTAATTTTTATTTCTTTCCACTTTGTTTTTCCTTTTTCCTTTTTGTTTTGTGCTTTTTTCCTTTTCCTTTTTTTTGAATAAAACAAATTAGTCAAAGATGTACTTTAATAAAACACAATAAATAAACTATGAATGGTTTTGCCTGAAATCCTGTTCAAATATCACAAAGAGACAAACCCAACTTAACAATTTTTTTTCATATAGTCTACCCTGATTTCATAGACTATAGCTTAAAAACTGGACCAAAAAATAAGGAATGCGGAATAAACTTAATTCTAAGTGTGGCATGTAGCTTATGAATAAAGTCTCCAGTATGTTATTGCAGGCACATAGAGAGTTGAGAATGGGCAATGGGGCACAGTGATGTCACATATATCATGACATAATTATACAAATGATACATTATATAATCAAAATTCTTTTGTCTGATGATATCATGGTGTTTATGATCTCATCATGACTTCTACCTATTAATATGCTGATAAGTATTATATTAAATGTACGAAGTTTCCTTTTGTTTGATCAGTGTGATTATTGACCAATGCTTGTGTAAAAATTCAAAGAACTGAATTAACTTTAAAAGGCAATAATTTTTTTGAAGATTGCAGGCACATGAGATAGATCTCAATGCAAAAAGTATATCATTTGCCCTCATAAAGCTGGGCTAACTACAAGTGGTTCTCTTTGTGAAATTCATATATGATGCAGAATGTATACAATCTTATCTTTAAGTTTTTCAAAAGCCTTTTTTCCCCCATGGAGGAGTTCAAAGGATAATATAAAAAATTGCATCTGGTCAACAGATAAAGTGGCATTTTTTATATATTTTTTATCAGCAAGCCCTTACTGTTTGTGAAAGGTCATGCCTTTCAATAGAATACCAAAATCATACTATTGTTTGGCTTACTAGGATACGTGTGTTTATGTGGATGTGTATACACACACAAAAAAAAAACCCCACAAAGGTGCACACAGTCTCTCTCTCTCTCTCACACACACACATACAACCTGAATTTCTCCTGAAGAAAACCATCAAAATTAGATACGTTGTTTAAAGACATATTCCTGTATATCTTAAAAAATTAAATAAATTTTGAACAAATATTGCATTAATCTACTACTGATATATTGCTTTAATATTGCATTAGTAGCAAATTAGAATCTAAGGCTGGAGTTCCATGTTTTGAATATTAACTGATGATGTTACCATGGCTGCCTTATAAGATTTTAATGGTCAGATTTTAATGAACCCTACTAGAATTATAGCTGGTGTTCAAATAAAATGCAGTATGCTTTCCTGAAATCTGCAATTCACTGACTGCAAAGAAGAAAACTTACACTCACTACTGTCAGAGTGAGAACAAATGTTCAATTGTGGAGTGCTTCAGTTAAGAGTCATCTCCTGGTCTGTTTTCCAGGTTATTCAGTTATATACTCTAGCTGGATAAGGTTACTGACATACTTTCTGGTACTAAAGTCCAACAGAGATAGCTACCTAGTGGGCATTGCCCCTGCTTTTCTGGCAACATCAGGTGTACTTGCAGTCTCGATAGTCAAATCCTTCTCATTCCAGAAATTCATTTCCAATTTACTTCTTTCCTCTGCATGCCTTACAATCTGTTTATTTCAACAGGAAAAATGAGGACAAGCCACAGCACTTCTCATGGAAATGGACAGTTGCTGATCCCATTTTTTAAATCATAAAATTAAAAATCAGACATATCAGGCATAGCATGTAGTAAAAAATGAAATAAAAAGAAAACCAGCACAACCTCCAATATATTATTATTAGCAAATATAGTTGAACCTAAAGAAGGTTAAGTATATTTCAACTGTATTGATTTGAGAACCTTTTGTGTTAATATATAATTAAATTAAAATGTAAGATACGTCTACAGAATATTTTGTCACCAATAAAATTAAGTTTTGGCTCTCCCGTTTATTTAATATTTCTGAAGAGGGCAGTTGCAAGAATAAAATTATTAAATTCTAAATCACAAAACATGGTGATCATAAACAAAATCCACTGTATTTGGTATATTAAAAATCCTATCTGAGCCTTTTAATGGATTTTTGGAACATATTTTAAGTAAATGAAAACAGAAAGGAAAAACTCTTCCATCTGAGATTAAAAATGTGCAAATTATTACTCTTACTCAATGGTATGCATTTTGAATTGCCAGTTGGGTGGAAATGTACAAATGGTCTAGACATTATTTTATTCCCCAGCATAACTATGGATGCTATAATAGTTTTATGATCAAAAGTAAATCCAAAATGAATGTTTTAAGCATATAGGCCACAGTATATTTGAATCCATTAGGAATGCATTAATGATCAAAGCAGTTCAGATGCTCCTGAATAAAGCACTTATTTTGCCCTGCAGTTGCCATAGTTCTTTTTTGTCACTGTAATACTAGCATATCATCTGAGAAAGCACCCAACATGGTATTTTTTCACTGCACTGTGTGCTTTGGGAGCCAGTGTTACTCATGTCTTGCCATTTTACTCAAGAGTGACATTTCAAATGACCCCATATTAACAAAAAATCTGACAAGAAGTGGAGAGCTTTGTTATTCTCAAGTTGATATATTTGTAGCTGTCCCATGTTCTGTTGGTTCTACCATATACTTGGGTTGGGAAAAGACACTGTTATTCTCTGGTATTCTTCAGATTATGTTACTTAAGTAATCGTCTTGTATTTCTTCTTTTGAGCTGCTGGGTTTGTTCCAAGAAAAATAAGAGATGTTGAGTTACTATTTTTGTTATTGTATAGAACTGTAACTTAATTCCTGCCTCCCTTCATTATCTCAAGTCTTGAAGCTAATTGACAGCAGGTCTTTATGTCTTGATTTGTTCCCATTAGAAATCATTGTGTTCTTGAATAAACAGGTAAGGTAATAACTTTAATTACTTCTGCAATTAGATGTATCTAAAGCACCTGTTCTTTCATATTGAAAACCCAGTCACAAAACTTTTTCTTTTGGTTTGTTGGATTTTCCATACCCTTACCATTATATACTACAGAGGAAAGAGGAAAACAAAGATTAGCCCTGGCAACTTTCATCTGAAAACTGGAAAAAAGAATACCAGTAAGGTAAAAAAATAGCACTGTTTAGTTTCAACTGATAGGAGGCAAAAGATAAAAATGAACAAAGGAGAAATTAATCTGCATGATTTTTAAATACAAATATATTAAGTTGCCCCTCCCAAAGCAAGATGAAAAGCTCATGTTTTACACATTGTTGAATCAATAAAGGAGAATATTTGTAGTTCAGGGTTGAAATGAGCAGTCCTTGGTTCTCTTTGAGCTTGATTGTTTTCTCGCAGATATTTCATTACTCAAACTAGGCAACAGTCATCAATGCTAGTCAGACTAGACTAGCACTGATTATGTTATCTAGTTTGGGTAATGAAGCATCTACAAAAACAAAACAAAACAGCCCAACCAAGCTCAGAGAGCGCCAAGCACCACTCACATCTTTGAATATTTCCATGTGTTCTGGAAGTATACCTGAAAAGAAAACAGAAAAAAAATACATCAGGCAACATCTCAAGATTTGATAGTAAACCACAGAACTCCTAACTTTACATACTCCTAACTTTCAGTTTCATCTGAATCTGACTTGGTCAGATACTAAACTTAATTCTATAAAATGAAGCCAAATGAAACAGTTGGTTGCCCACTACCAGTGAAAAGGTGTCAATGCCTTAAATACATACAGTGATAGAAAACCTGTAATTTGTTTTCCTTCCTGTCCTTCCCATGAATTAATATAGTGTTTCTCAACCTTGGCAACCTTAAGATGTGTGGACTCCAGTTCCCAGAATTCCCCTGCTAGCATACTTGCATTAATTGTGAGAGATGAAGTCCATAGATCGTAAAGTTGTCAAGGTTAAGAAGCACTGAATGAATGGTGCTTCATAGCCTTGAAACTGAAAACTTCTCGCTCTTAGTTTTTTCACTTTGTTTCTCACAAAATATTAGGAAGCATTAGGTGCTAAATCATACATTTAAGAAAATTGCGTATGAAAATATTTAAGCTGAAGGAGAAACAGAGAAGGACATGGAATTGTGGTTGGTTTTTTTGAGAAACTGAAAAGTTAAATAGGTATATCTTTCCTTAATAGGCACACACATAACTATGCATATACTCTCAATAAAAAAGCAGTTTTTTTAAAAAGGCTCAAATAGATTAATGTAGCCAGAATTTCATGTTTTTCATATCTTCATTATTATTCATTTGATACTTAGCTGGACCTTTTCTCAAACGATTCCACCATTCCAAAATCTAAATAAAATGTTTTTGTTGTGATAAAGGCACCTTGACCAAACTCAAGAAGAGGGTCTGTAGCAATCTAGAAAGGAATAATTTTGAGATAATTTTCTCCAATCAATTATTTTACTGGATTTTTAAAAAATAATTTATTTCTGCAACCATTGGACTTACTGGTGTAAATACCTTTGTCATAAAATATTTCTTAAGTGATTAGTTAGAGGAGGAACACATGTCCTCTTTATACCATCAAGTAAAATAAGCAAATGGAAAAGCAGATGTACAAGGTAATTGTTAGTTAAACCAGAAACTGCCAATTTCTGGAAAAAGGCAAACTTCTCCATAATGCTCATTTCCAGAGCAAAAGGAAATTCCAAACATACAGGAAATAGACAGGATAATTGTTAATAAATCCAAACTAAGAGTCTGTGTATGCATGTGTGTCAGAGAGTGAGAAATAGACAGAAGGAGAGGGAGAAAGAGAGATTTCCATGTTTTCTTATTTGGTAATATAATTACTCCATTATGCATAAAGAAGGGGAAGAAAAAAATCTTGAAGCTGAAAATTGGATTTGAATCAAGAACTTATTAACTTATTTCAATTCTGAAACACAATCCTATATATTAGCCTTCTGCAACTTAGGGTCCAGCCAGAGATGTGGAACATGTCCTTTGCTCACACATCTGAAGGGCACCCAGTTTAGAGATACTATGTTAGCCTGTATTTGGAACATAGAGTACAGAATAACAGAGTTGGAAAGGAACTTGGAGGTCTTCTAGTCTAATCACCTAGCCAGGGAATGTGATCTCCTGCTTGAGCAGGTGATTGGACTAGAAGTTCCTTTCCAACTCTGTTATTCTGTACTCTATATTCCAAATACAGGCTAACATAGCATTTCTAAACTGGGTGCCCTCCAGATATGTGAACAAAGGGCATGTTCCACATATCTGGCTGGAACCTAAGATGCAGAAGGCTAATATTCCAATAAATAGCTGTCCAATCTCTTCTTAAAAATCTTCAGTGATGGAGTATCCACAACTTCTGGAGGCAAGCTGTTCCACTGATTAATTATTCTCACTGTCAAGAAAATCCATACCCTCTGGCACTCTTTTCCATTCAAGGGAACAAAGGATTTCTGTTCTAGCCACATTGTTTACTTCCAGAAGTTGAATATTCATGGGGACACTATGAATCTTCCATTTATTGCATGAAGTCTTTTATACAAAACATGCATATGAGAAGGCCAGGGAATGTGATCCACTTACCCTACATTTATTTCAATGTAGATGATTTCTCACTTTATTCAGATATTTATCTAGAAATATTTGGTCCTGAAACTGGATACTGACAGATCTGTATATAATGTCTATATCTCTCCAGCTTCCTAACCATACTTTATTCTTCCATTTTTTCCCTTGAATTGAGTAAATGATTCTAAATGGAAATTTATATTCATGTTTATCTGAGATGAAATAATGCTTTCTACACAGAACCCTAATAAAGTGGGTCCTACATCTCCCTAAATTATATTCAAATATAAACATCTCTCATCAAAGGTCAGCACAAGGTGGAATCTTTGCCATTAGTTAAACTGCAACTAATATAAAGGTTTTTTTAAGTGTTATGGTCATCTTTATAAAGCCTGGGTAAGTTTCTGTAGTCTATCTCAGTATGACTCCAGCATTTATAGAGAGGGATGACTCCTAATAGCATCTGTTTTCAGCTGCAAGTAGGATACAGACTAATTACAGCAATCCACTACCTCAGTTTAGTAAAACTTGAAACTGTCTGACCAGTCAGACAAATCCATTAGGATTTTATTGGGTCCTAAAAAGAGTTATGTGATTCCCTAGGATCCAATCCTTGTCAATCAGGCATGGTAAATTGGATTCTTGAATAGGGAAATCCCTAAGGGAGAGTAGATGTTATCTAGATCAGATGCAGTGATTTTTTTTCAGCTCTGTGCTCACTAGGTTCTGTTCTCTCTTTAGTGAACCAATAAAACCATAATAAGTATTGATTAACCCATTACTGAGCATTATCCACTGGCTTTTGCCTGACTGTATTTAAACACAACACACTACCTTTCACGCTGCCACTGCACAGCTGTTCGCTTTGACTTTGGCAGGATTGCCAAGTTAGTGACGGGATATTGGTTTTTAGAATGCTTCAAGTCACTCCGTGCTACATTTCAGATGTGCTATTATAAATACTCAGCTCTGGAATACAATGCATTTGCTTATTCAAAAAAGGAAAGAAAATGACCAGGAGAATCACAGCTGCTTTTGCTGAGATGTTCCGCACATAAATGTAATTTTTGCAATATATACTTTGTTATAAATATTGTTTAATTACAGTTGCTGCAAACAACAGCATTTCTGTTATCTTTATTTTAAATGAAACAGAACCATGATTTTTTTGGCTTTGTACACCTTTGGACTCTAGCATCATGCTGATTTCATTGTTCATCTGCTGTCAGAATATGTCGCAGTATTCATCTGATATTCGGGTGTAGCAAGATTGCATTCTGCCTGAAATGAAGAGCTCTTTAGCTGTGGGCACCTTAAGATTTTCTGTAAACAGATGAACGGCTCACATGCAAAGCTATAACGTATGTCACTGCCAATCTAGTGTGATTGTACAGCTCTCTACTAATCATTAGCTTGTTGGTGACTGTCTGAATTTTATCCTGAGAGCTGCTCAATACTTGGGAATTCAGAGATCACCTCAGTAAATTAAGTTTGATTATAGAGAACAAGGTCATGAGCCAAATGGTCATAGGTCAAACCAAAGACAGCACTTCAAGTTTTTTTTTTTTAAATAATATATTGTGGCTTTAAAAATTAGTTTATTTTCATCTCTTTCAGAAACAAAGAAGGAACTATGAAAAAAGGAAAGTTGTATTTGTCTCTCTCAATTTTTAGGTGTCATTTTCAAGGCTTGGTGGCATTTTCTGTGTTCATTATGGAATAGCCATTTGATCAAGTGATTTTCAATATATTATCAAAATAAATGGCATTCACTTCATTAGATGCAGAGAAAGTATAGCTGGAACAGGGACAAGTATTAATTGAGGACTCTGAAGAAACTGACACTCCATCTTATGACCCTGAGGCTGTATTATTCAAGATACCCCATGATGGAAAGAAGTCTGTCTCCATAGCAATTACCTAAATCTTTTATCAGTCATTTCTGGAAGAAAATTAGAGCAATTGTGTCAGGATGGTCATATGGGCAGAAATTGCACACTCATTCAAACCACTTACGTCTCCGACTTTGTCCCTGCTTGATAGCGCTTTTGTTTACTCCTATGCCTTTGAAAGCTTGATTGGAAATGAGCAGATGTGTCGTACTGTAATCACAAAGGGTTGTCCTTTGTTTTCTATATATTTCTTTTATTCTTTTTCTAGGATTGTCATGAAATTACACTGTTTTCCTGTTTATTAAGCAAATGACACCCCTAAAGCTAAAAGCAAAGGAGGTGATAAGGGGAAAAGGAAGAAGGAAGAAAAAGAGTGAGAAAGAAATAGAGAGAGAAAAGGAGATGGAGAGAGTAGAAGCACTTTGATCAAGCTAGTTAAAATTAGCAACTGCAAATTTTTTCTCGTCATGGATTTAATTATTAGAGAACTTGATAATATTTAATAGTACAGGTTAATTTGGTGGGACACTTTGTGGGGAAAAATGCTGTGAAGAGCTGTTCCCTATTTCATCACATCATATTACACTTGTAGAATTTTATTGACTAGATAATTGGCATGTCACTACAGTCTGAGCTAGTTTGGGGAAGACAGCCTAGCGAGCTTATACAATTGCCTGTTAATTTAGTAAGTATTAAATCTAATTAAGAGATGAACTTGGCTTTTTTTTCTCTTTCAAAACCTGAATATTTGGATTCTTTCTCCCCCCCACTGCAGCTGGATGTTGTAATTAGAATATAATGCTTAACTATTGATCAATATTAGGGGCTGCCTGTACTGAGTGCTATGAGCAACAGCCTAAGCTCTCCCTTCAAGTTCCTTGTTTGAAGAAAATTTACAATTAATAGCTTTCTTACAACAGGAGAGATATCCTCCTTCTTCATGGCTCAGCTAGGGACCTGCCAGACTAATCTATTCCCAGTTTGCTGGCCATGGTCCTTTACTCTATCTGTCTTAGCATATTGATTTCTGAGCTGTCTTATTGGTTCCTAACATAATTATACCAGGAGTGGCTCTCTTAGTACAGCTAATACATTTACACCATGGCACCTAGGGAAGCTTATTATAACAGCATCCGGTAGCAGTGTTATAGTTAAGGGTCAGTTGCCATTTCCATTAGAAACCCCATTTTTCACAGGTTTGTACCTTAGCTATTTTAATTTATATCAAACTGAAACCTGGAATGGTTATTGTCTGCCTGGATTTAATATCTCCTTTATTATTAAAACATATTCAAATCAGTCAGAAGGCTTTTGTAGGAATGCAAAATTCTGCATTAAGTTTACCTGTTCTTTGATATTTTTATTAATTGGAAACATTAAAGGTAGTTTGTATAATTGTATTTTTCCCTTTTTGCAGTATTTTAACAAAAAATGAATTTTAAATTATTGTCATGATTTTAACTATTGCAGAAGAAAACATTTATAATGTGCATTTAAAATATTCAGGAACTTAACGTTATTATCTTTATTATTAGCAATTAATAGATTTGTTCACAGATCCTAGTTATATAGCTTCTTTATTGTTCCTAGTCAAGTTATACAATTTTTTATTTCTATGTTTATTATAAAGAATTCTGTTACAGACCTGTACCAGGAATGGAAAGATAGACATATAGAATTGTATTTTTGAGATTATGTATAAAAAATCTTAATAACAAGCAAAATTTGACATCTATAAAATTTGAAAATCATCCATCAGATGTTTCAGATAACCTACTTACACAAAAATCTCATCATACAATGTTCAACAATTTTAAGAGCAATTATATATTGATACATATCCTTTTACCTTCAGTTAAAAAAACACCTTGAAATCATATTAGCTATGAGTATTTCTAAACCAGTAAGTTGAAAGAATAATACAGTATTGAGGAACCATGGCTGTAAATAAAAACCATGGCTGTAAATAAAAACATAACATTTGCAAATATTTAGATGTAATAAATTACTGATTGTTATAGTGGTTATCTTCTTCTCCCCTCTTTATCTCCTGCCCTTACTTAAGTAGAAGATATGTGTGCAGTTTGGCAAAAAGCTCCATATAGACAATCACTATCAAGAAATAAGAAATGAAAAAATAAAAAATAATCAAAATGGACAAATAAAACTCTGCAATAAGTTTAGAGATAGATTTTGTGTATGTTTTTTTTGGACTTTCTTACTATTCTAAAAGTGATATATGTGTTCTGGAATATGCATTCTGGCACAAGCATTGTGCATCCTGTTATAATTTGTCAAATACATTTTTAAATTGCACAGTAATTAGTAGTATATAATATCTACCACCATTTAAATTACTATACAGTTAAAGCTAATCAAGTAGGCATGTCATAGATTTATTTTTATGGTCTCAAAGTTTAACTGCAATGCAGAATAACAATCAAAGATGACCCTTAAGGATTAGAACCAAAGAATCATAGAATTGGAAGGAATCTAAGAGGAACAACATTTAACCGCTTGTACTCTGTAGGATTTCATACACCATACCTTATAGATGACTATCCAGCTTGTTTTTGAAAACCTCCAGAGAAGGAGAAGATATCACTTCATGCACTAACCTATTCCATTGATTGACAGCTTTTCCTTATTATTTGCATATGCTAAATAAATAAATCCTTATGATTAATCTGTATCTACAGTATATCCTTGAATTTCATCCTATTGGTTCTATAGTCTTACCCTCTAGAACAATGATAATAAATCTAAACTACAATGTAACAGCTCTTTAAATTTTTATTTTATTTTTATTTATTTTTTTTACATTTATATACCGCCCCATTCCGAAGACTCGGGGCGGTTTACAACTTATAAGCA
>JANHFL010001711.1:178841-195745 GCA_032468155.1 Oxyrhabdium leporinum | reverse complement strand
TAAATGCTATTTGCGTCCCCCTGCCCCCCCACCACCCCCCCAAAAAAAGTTGTGTTCCTGTGCTTGAAGTCTGTCATATTTATTCTTTGGGAGAAGGCAAAAACACTGCCTTTGGCAACCTGCAAAATATGTTAAGAGAACTAATGTTTTCTAAACATACAGTGAATGCTAAATTTTCAGAAATCTTGAATTTAAAAGTATTTTTATTTAAGTTTTTTCTCATGTATTACAACTGTGCTGTCTTTCTAGAACGGGTTGCTCCTTCCATGATATCAGAAATGAATAGTTATTTTAGTATAGCAGTTTGAGGGCCACAAGACTTTAGTTGCTTCACCTGCTACAGTTATTACTGTTTTCGTGGTTGCCAATTGTCATCATGCTCTGATAATCACCTATCTGGATTACAGTAATGCTTTATATACATTTAGTTACAATATATATGCGCTATTTGAGCACTTTTTTGAGAGATTACCATTAAAGATTACCATTAAAGATCACTTCGAAGCTTCAGTTAGTACAAAATGTGGCTACTGTGAAATAGTGCAGAGCAAACCTTGCAATGCAGATTTTTGAAATTCCAGCACTTCATTTCTGCCCCATTACTTATTGTATGTACCAACTAATGTAATATTCTCATTCTGCCTAATGCTATAAACCAGAGTGTCAAACTGGTGGCCCACAGGCCAGATGTGTAATGTGCAGGCCATGCCCACTCCAGCTCCATTAAGGAAAAAAAACATTGTGAATCGTCATGTGACGACAACATGATGCCGCAAGTTTGACACCTGTACTGTAGAATGTCTGGTTGATAGATTCCTTTTACAGGTACCAGCAGTGCATGTACAAAAAAATAGAGGAGGGAGGACATTTATTAATTACCACCTTGTATCAGTTATTATTGTGCTGACCTTTTTTTTTCTTAGAAGGACATTCTAAAATTAAAGATGCTATCCTTTCAATCTGAGCAATTATGTGGACCAGCTCTCCACATTTTCCAATCTTTATGGCTTATTTCATTTATTTTATGATCTGGCTTTGAAAGTATCTCACCACACTGGTTTTTGGTGGCCTTGTTTCCTTTTACCGCTGACCATTTGAAGCATGATGTGGCTGAAATAAGTAAGGCAGAATTTTGTGATTTGGCCTTCCAGCAAAGTTTTGTTTTATACACTCCAGTACTTGCTTGTTTGTCACCTTTACTGTCCAAGGAATGCACAGGAGCCTTCTCTAACACCACAGCTTAAACAAGTTGATTTTCCTCCTGTCTAGTTTTTTTCATGGTCCAAGTTTTGCAACTATAGGTAGCTATGGGAAACACAATAGTGTGGATTAATCTGCTTTTAGCTGCCAAAGTTTGCTTTTTCATACTCTATTCTTAATGTTCATCATTGCTGTGCAACCCAGTGCATGTTGGTGCTTTATTTCTAGACTTCATTCACCGCTTTGATCAATCCATAATTCTAGGAAAGTGAATTCTTGCAGATTCAATCTGTTTACCGTCAATTGGTATTTTGACATTTGCATTTCTTGTAATGGTCATGAGCTTGATCTTTCTGATGTTCACGAAGAGGCCAAATTTCTCACTTTCTTCTTTAATCCTTTTGATCAGATGTTGTATACTTTTGTTGATTTCTGAGAGAAGAGTTATCAGCATATCATCAGCATATCAAAGATTGTTGATGTTCCTTCTTCCACTCTTTACTCCAATTTTTTATTCTTCAAGTTCCAGCTTCCTCATGTTCACTTCAACTTAACAGGTTGAATAAAAAGGGTGGGGGAAAAAAATCAACCTTGCCACACTTCTTTCTCTGTCTTGATGATATTAACATATGGAGCCTTATTATTTGGCAGTTAACTCATTGCCCATATGACCTTTCTGAAGGATGACTGGTTCTATTTCTGTTTCTGTTTCCTGATCCTGAGGATGGTAGACTTCATTATTGCTGGAAAACAGCTCTTCTGTATATTCTCGCCATCTGTTCGTGACACCTTGTTGGTTGGACAAGTCTTTTTCTTGTTGTTTTTTTTTGATGATCCCTTTATGATCAGTAAATTGTGTTTGAATCCTTTTGATTTGTGCAAACTCAAGTATGATGTGGCCCTTCATGCAGTATTCTTCTAGCTGTTTGCAAGACTGATTTTTAGCACTTCTAAAAGTACTAGCTAGATATAATGATGGCTGTCCAAATTTAGTCAGGAAATGATTAAAAATGCTATTAACCCAATGAACTGAAAAGAAAATCAGAGAGATTAAATTAGCCTAATTGTTTCTAGCTTTGCCTAAAATGAAAGTGATTTGGTGGTTTACAAGAAGGGGCTGTTTCCTTGATAAATTGTCCATACCAATAGTCAACTATTAAATGAAACGTGTACTTTATGTATCTTTTACGTACTTGCTTTTAAGATACACAGTGGTGTAATTCACTTAGGAATACAGAGTTTATGGGTGCTGATTTTCTAGCACTTAGGAATATATTATTTTCTTACATAGAAAAAAAAAATCTCTCTAGAACTGGACAGATGGATTAACACTTTGGATCACTGGTCTGTGATATTTCTGAAGCCTTAACATAACATTTTTTCTTACATGTTCAATATTAATCAACAGATATACATTAAAAACACTTCTGAATTTTTGTTTAATATTATTATATTAATAGTGATAATATTGTAATGTTACTAATCCTAATCAATTAGATAGCTTTATTTTATTTTATTTTGTATGGCATTTCCTCCTTAGGGTGTTGAGTCTATATTATGTTGCTTTATTTTACAGTAATGTAATTTAGGAAAAGCTTCAGCCATGTGTAGAAATAACATTACAAGCTGTCTAGGGCTGAAAATAAGCTGAGCATTCATCATAGTTTATGCTGCAATACTTGTTTAGATTTCTGTCCTCAAGTGTATAATTTCTATTGATGAATGAGTCAAAGCCAAATTACAATGTTTTTAACATGATTAAATATTTGTTTATTTTTTCAGTGCTATGTATATACTCTTCTTTGTGAATGATAAGAAACTTTTGGAAATTAATGATGCACTTTTTTAATGAATAGGGCCAATTTCAGCAAGCTCTGTCCTTCGATTAAAAAAAATATTTTATCATTTTTCCCCTCGTTTTTCTTCTCTTTGAATTAGACAGTAGTTGTTAAATCCTGACTGACGGTTGCCACAGCAATACTAATCAATGAAAAAAAGAAGTTAATTTACAGTAAATTCTTAAAAATTCACATTTCTTTTGTATACTTCTATAGACAATTAAAATTAGTCTTCCAGATGTTTCATTACCAAACTAGGTAACTTCATCAGTGCACTTTTTTGTCTTTTCCCCACAACAATTATTAAGCCTGGAGTGTTATGCGGAAGGTGTCTATTTGTTTGAATTCTAAAGTCTCAGAGCACATTTGTAGTCAACTGGTGTCCAGGCCATCAAAGTGATGTCACCAAAGTAAAGGATAATTGTCAATTCCTACAATATTCAGATCACATCTTATCTATTAAAAAAACCCAACCAACCAGCTTTGTCATCTTCCAATAGTAATTTTTCTTTAGCCTCTATCACCTCTGCCACTGTCCTGAGAAGGCTGTACAATTTTTTTACTAGTTCCATGGATGTCTAAAGATTTGGTGGGTCAAGCTCCGGACCCAAACAACTACCATTCCTATTTTCACTTCCCTTCCAAAAATATCCCTTTCCCTTATTCTGCTTCTTACTGACCTGTCTTCTTGCATAGCCAATCATATATCCGCTTAACATCATGTACCTTTCTCCTCCCTTCCAAAACATATAGAAAACAAAATGATCTTTAGCTAGCTAAAACAGCCACCTAAGTGCCATGGAAAAAAAAGAATAAATTCTAGCTGCCACATTGCTTCTGAGGGTAATAACTAGTTCTACTTCAGTCAGGATATATATGTTTGCTGTCTTTGTTTTCTTCTTCAGTGGGTATGTCATCATTGCATTCATTAAATGCATTCAATTAGTTTTGTCTTTTTATGTTTGTAGGCACACTGATTAGAAAAACACCTCAGTTACTGGAGTGCTATGAATGTCAAAAAGAAAGGTCACCAGCTCTTCACAGAAATAAGTCATTTTGGATTCTATAATTACAAAACTCCCTTACCAAAGGAATATGGGCCTATTCCATAAGAATAATAGCCACATCATCATCCCCTTTTTGGCGAGCCCACCTTTATGGTCTATAAACTCTTAAGCTGTAGCTATAGACATTGTGACTCCATCTCAATCTTTGATTTTTATTAAATATTTATTAAGTACTTCCAAATCAAGTTGATGGTCCCCCAGTCAATGAGTCTTGCTTGCAGTCATCCAGAAGTACAATGTGATGAGACCACAATAATAAATAACACGTTGCTTGCCTATATGCTTACTGAGGTTCTTTGAGCATGCACTTGAATATTCATCTTCCTCTGAGGCAGTCTGTATTTTCTTTTAAACCATGGCTGGGAGTACTGAGGAAACTATGTAAACAGAAGTAGCTGTTTTCTTCTAAAAAGTCACTCTGCTCTTGAACATTCTGCAGATGACTGTAGGAGAAAAGTCCATGTTTGTGAGACATATGTGATGAAAGAACCACAAATATGGTACATATATGATGAAAGAATCACCATTACATCTAAATAATCTGTCTCTACTGAAGGACAATAAGACACCTCCTTGTCCTTCTAGGCCTCTAATATTTTAAATAATCTGTCTTTACTTCTAGGACTCTACTATGTTAAGTAATCTGTCTTTACTGAACTTTTTTTCTTATTTGTTTGCAAGAAGGAAAGAGGATGATTCTCTGTAAGAGTTATATGAAATCAACCCTACCCATGGATAATTATTGGGAGGCAGGAAGACAATCTTCCTGTTGACTAAATATAGATTTAAATGCGAAAAATAAAATTAGGCTTGTCAGACTTCACTCAAACTCAAAAGCTAGCAGGAAAACATTCAAAGTCTGTGCAAGCTAGCTTTATTTTCAATACAAGAAAAGTCATAATTAGAGCATAAAATCAGGGTTAGTATACACCCTTCCCTGTGTATATGTGGGTGGGACTCAGCTGACATTTGAGTATTATTCGCAATAGACATGTCAAGTAGCTCCTTGCATGAGATCTTGGTCCTTCTAGGCCTCTAATATTTTACAGGAAGAAAAAAAATGGATTTATAACTTTTTAGAACATAAAATGTAAAAGAACATGTTTTTTAATAAAATACTGTGTCTGCCAAGGTTAACTAGTACAGTGATAGCAAGAGATGAAAGTTATCTGAGTATTAGTGAATACCTTTGAAATAATTTATAAAGATATAATTGGTTTAAGATCTTTTGAATGTTAAACCTATCATGTGAAGCATGAGAACTGTAATGAGATTTATTACAGCATTATTTAGACTAATTGTCTTCCCATGCAAATGACTTTTTCTCCCTTTATGTATAAACTTATGTTTCTGTATATTGAAGGCCTAAGTATTTCTTGGACTGGTTTGGACTATATGTATACATACACCGGTTTGCATTGTTCTATCACAATTATCATTATTCTTTGAAAATTCTCTTCCTCGAATTGTTCTGCCTGCCTGGTTGCTAATACAGGTAGTCCTCAACTTGCAACAGTTCGTTTAGTAATCGTTCAAAGTTGCAACAGCACCGAAAAAATGACTTATGACTGTTTTTCACAGTTATGACCTTTTCAGCATCCCGATGATCATGTGATCAAAATTCAGATGTTTGGCAACTGATTCATATTTATGACCGTTGCTGTGTCCCAAGATGATATGATCATCTTTGTTGACAAGCAAAGTCCATGGGAAAACCAGATTCAGTTAACAACCAGGTTACTCACTTATCAACTGCAGTGATTCATTCAACAACTGAGGCAAGAAAGGTCATAAAATGAGGCAAAACTCACTTAACAAATGTCTCACTTAACAACATAAATTTGGGGTTCAATTGTGGTCGTAAGTCAAGGACTATCTATATGTTTTCAAATATTATTAGCCACGTTTTCCTATTTGCTATGTGGAATTTTTCATCCCCATTTATTTGTTTGTGTGGTTGTTTGGTGTGTTACAGTCCTATTCTCTGTCCAATGCTCTCTCCAGTAAATGTTTCGAATGGAATGGAATGGAATAGAATAGAATAGAATAGAATAGAATAGAATAGAATAGAATTGGAAGAGACCTTAGAGGTCTTCTAGTCCAACCCCCTGCTCAGGCAGGAAACCTTATACCGTTTCAGACAAAAGGTTGTCCAATCTCGTCTTAAAAACTTCCAGTGTTGGAACATTTACAACTTCTGGAGGCAAGTTGTTTCACTGGTTAATTGACCTTACTGTCAGGAAATTCCTTCTTTGTTCTAGGTTGCTTCTCTCCTTAATTAGTTTCCATCCATTGCTTCTTTGCCCTGCTTTCAGGTGCTTTGGCAAATAGCTTGACTCCCTCTTCTTTGTGGCAACCCCTGAGATATTGGAACACTGCTATCATGTCACCCCTACTCCTTCTTTTCATCAGACTAGACATACCCAGGTTCCAGCAACCGTTCTTTATATGTTTTAGCCTCCAGTCCCCTAATCAACTTTGTTGCTCTTCTCTGCACTCTATCTAGAGTCTGAAAAATATGACTTCTAACCAGTCCTCACACTTATGCCCATTGTAGCATAGTCACATGATCAAAATTCAGGTGCTTGGCAACTGGCATGTATTTGTTGTGCTTGCTGCATCCCTGGGTCATATGATTGCCATTTGCATCTTTCTCAACTGATTTCTGACAAACAAAATCAATGGGGGAAGCTGGATTCACTTAATGACTATGCGATTTACTTAACATCTGCAGTGATTTGCTTAATAACCATAGCAAAAAAAAAGTCATAAAATTGGGTGTGACTCATTTAACAAATGTTTTTCTCCAAGAATATGCACTTCCTTTTCTGGCAATTTTCCTAATACACTGTATCATTGAACAGATTGTTTCCTAAAATACTTTTTAAAAACTTTGCAAAATTGTAAAAAAAGTCTGGATTTTAAATGATAATTAAGGCTTGGATCATATATAGGTACTTTTCCTTTAGTAACCACAATTGGGACCAAGAACCCGGTCACTGAACAGAGTGGCTGCTAAGCGAGACCATGATTACGGTCTTACTACAGCTTTCCTTTGCTTTACAGACCCAGATGCAAGGACTGGTTGCAAAAAATTTTTATCACGATTGTAACTGCAAACTATCACTAAAAAAGAACTGCAGTGCCTGTCTCTCTGTTCAAAATGAGAAATTAGTATGAATGCAAATACAGTGAATTTCTCCTTCCTCCCTCAGACATACATGGCAAAACGGGGAATGGTGTTTATGGTTGTTTTTGTAAACAACTTCCAAACCCAGTTTTCCAGATTGTGAGTGAGGTGAGACGCCCAAATAGCATTCCACTCTCTTCACTTTCAAATATAACCAAATAGCAGAGTTGGGAGAGACTTTGGAGGTCTTCTAGTCCAACCCTCTGGTCAGGCAGGACCCCTATACCATAGCAGATAAATGGTTGTCCAATCTCTTCTTAAAAAGCTCCAGTGTTTGAGTAGCTTCTGGAGGCAAGCTGTTCCACTAATTAATTGTTCTAACTTTCAGACATACCTGTACTCTTTCACACATACATCTTGTCCCGATTCCCTTCTAAAGTCGTTATATAAATTATAAGGAGGAAATCAGGAATTTGGCTTTGCTAGTCAACTGAGGTTGGCTAATAGGAAGCAGATTTCTTGGAGTCTTGTCATTAGTGGCAGCAAGATGCCAGAAATCCATCCTTTGGCAGCCAGCTGGCCAAGCTAATTAACTGACCCTTGGGAAACTGGATGAGGCCCTTATGGTTTTTCAGTCTGTGCTTTTTGGCTGGGTGGGAGATGGATGAGGCAAGGACGAGCAGAGGAACTCTCCCTTAATTTCCTAAAAAAAAATATTATCTCTTTTTAGCCTGAATTCTTCTTAACTGTTGGTTTCAGTTAAGGAAATAAATGAGCGTGTGCAATTTGTAAGTAGGGTCAGCACTGAGACCATGCTGTTACAAAGGAGACGAAGCACTTCTGAACACTTCAGGAAGCCAGAAAGGGGAGTCTGCATGATTGAGACTGTTAGGGTGTGATGGCTCATTTATATACACACCTTCGTTTGCAAATGTACGGACGTGGTATAAAAGAAGCTTTCTGTTTCAATGGAGTTAGATTTCCATGGGAACCCAAGAGTGCCAGCTCTGTGCCTTCTTCTCAAGCACAAATTGCTTTGGCTTCAAGCACAGACTTCATTTCTCCCTTCCTAATCCAGTCTCCCATCAGAGAACCACAGAATCATAAGACTGGGAGGGACCCTTGGAGGTCTTCTACTGCAACCCCTGCCCAAGGCAGGAATCCTTATGCCATCCCAGACAAGGGGTTGGCCAATCTTTTCTTGAAATCCTCCAGCACCCACAACTCCAGGAGGCAAGCTACTCCATTGATTAGCTGTTCTCACTGTCATAACATTTCTTCTTCCTTCAAGATTGGATCTCTCCTTGATCTCTTCTCTCCTTGATCTCCAATTGCTTCTCATCCCATCCTCAGGTGCTTTGGAGCAGGAGTCCCCAACCCATGGGATGCAACACTGGGCTGCGGAAGCAGCAGGTGAGCACATGCGTGTACTTGCTGACTCCTCATGCGGAACCATCCCCTTCCTCCCTCCCACCAGTTCACAGAACTGGAATAGTTGGAGAACTCTGCTTTGGAGAATAAGTCAATCCACTCTTTTCTGTGGTAACCCTTTGAGTACTGGAAGACAGCTATAATGTTACCCTAATCCTTCTTTTCAATAGGCTAGACCTGTGGTGGCGAACCGATGGCACTCATGCCACAGGTAGCACGCAGAGCTCTCTCTGTGGGCACATGTGCCGTTGCCCCAGCTCAGCTCCACCACGAATGTGCTTGCGTCTCCCACTGGCCAGCTGGCCTTCGAGTCTCTGCCGCTCATGTGCGGGGGGGGGAACGCACGCATGCATGGGGTGGGGTGCATGTGAAGGGGTGCATGCATGCAGGGGAGGGGGCACACCTTGAATTTTGGGTATGCACACATGCATGTGCTTTGGGCACTCAGGGCCCAAAAGGTTCATCATCACTGGACTAGACATACACTGATATGATATTATGCTTTTATGATATATGCCTCCCAGAGTCATTTGTTGAGTTGGGAGGCTATAGAAATCAAATTAATAAGGCAGCTTCTTCTATTTTAAGGTATCCATAATAACCAGAGCTGCCAATTTACAGACACTGCATTTCAAGAAGAAGAAGAATCTTTGTTTCCTGCTTTTTAAATCTACGGATCTCTTTCAATGAACCCAGTGTTAGCAATTCAGCTTTCTAATTACATTCAATCTTAAAGAAGCACCAAGTTTATACCATAGGATCTGCTATTCCAACAGCCACTCAACAGTTCAGAATATATTGGAAACCCCAACCTGATAGAGGAAGTGATTTGTGCTTCATTGTGACTTGGTCTCAAAAATTGCTATGAATGCCTGCCTTTTAATTTCATGAAATTGTTCTCTTTGAGACAGACAATTGTTTGTGATATTTGCAGAAAAGATCCCAGTTTTGAAATTTTACAGGAAAAGCTCATTTCACTGCAAGCCTGAGATTCCATTTTCTGTTCCTTTCTTTTTCTCCTCTCTCTTTTCTTTTAATTGGCACAAGTCAGTGGTTTTAAGAGCCAGAGCAAATATTTCTTTGGGCCTTCACTTACACCCAGTATGTTTCTTGTTACCCATTAGACAAATTGGAGGACAAAGCTGAAAGGAAAGAAGTCTTCAGAACCAAATCAAAGAAAGACCCTTACATTTGAAGACACAGAGAGTGAAAAGACTCATAGAGAAGCAGAGACAAGATTTCTACAGTTTTTAAAAGGTGGCATTCCATGCGCTAGAATGAACAAAAATGATCTTTCAGGTTATGGGCATTTTGTAGCAAAGACTAAAACAACTGGAGAAAAGTTTACAAGAATGGTTGAGAAAACACAAAGATGCCGATATCGCAAAGTCTAAAGCGATCTGAACACACAAGGCTGAAGGTTATTAAACCTAATCACAAATTTGGCAGAAAGGAAGTGAAAAGACAGTAGTGATGGATTTCTGCTGGCAGCTTTATATTTGGGTTCAGGCTTCTAATGGTGCCAAGGGAAACAAATAATGAAATTGCTAACATGCATATGGGAGAGTGTGATTTGTAAAGCATTCCAGAAAGACATCAGTTTAAAAGGTCCAGGGTGGGAATTATTTTCTAGCTGTTATTGTTACTTAGCTGGGCATCAAAAAAAAAAAAAAAAGCCTTGTGGTTTTTGGAGTCACCCTACCCTCATCTGTCTGTGGGACAAGGGAGCCAATTTTTGGACATCTGGCAGCCTGGACAAAGATTTCTAGAACATGCATAGAATATAAAACTGATGTGAGCTCATTTCCTGATTGCAGTGTGTTTTCCCTGATGCTGGGGCTAATGTGGAACAGCCATGCAATCAACCAAATAAGACCTTTTCCCACAGCTACTTGATATCAGAGATGGGTGAACTTCCCAGGTTCAATTTCTCATTATTTCAGGGAATCCGTACAATTCATCGGTATTTTGATTTGCATTTTTCTTAAATGATCTTTCTCGTTTGCCTTACGTACATGGTTTGAGCACAGCCTTTTTCCTGATAAATTTTTGTGCATTGTTTTCCTAAACACATGCATTTTTGTACAATTTTCCCTTAACAAGCTTCAAGAAATTAATAGAGGTAGCATTGCAAACTTCAGATACAGGTAGTTCTCAGCTTCCAACAGTTCATTTAGTAACCAAAGTTACCGTGGCCCTGAAAAAAAGTGATTTATGACTATTTTGTCACACTTACGACTATTGTCAATGTCCCCGTGGTCACCTGATCAAAAGTCAGATGCTTGGCAACTGATTCATATTTATGACGGTTGCACTGTCCCGGGGTCAACTGATCACCTGTTGCAACCTTCTGACAAGCAAAGTCAGTGGGGAAGACAGATTCACTTAACAACCATGTTACTAACTTAACATCTGCAGAGATTCACTTAACAATTCTGGCGAGAAAGTTCGTAAAACGGGACAAAGCTCACTTAACCACTGCCTCACTTAGCAACAAAAATCTTGGGCACAATCGTGATCCTACGTCAAGGACTACCTGTAACTGAAATTTGGTTGGTTAGCTAGTTAGTTAGTCTCCCAATTAGCAAAAAGTAGCTAACTTTGCATTTAAAGTTGTGTTACTAATATCTCTTTCTTATCAGTATTTGGGATATTAAACTGACACAGGCATTTTCTGGAGAGCACTAAGTTTGGGAATCTGATAACATGAACGCCTTTGGGGAATGGATGCAATTTAATTGGGAGACCTCCTAATCATATTACGACTAATCATATTATCTTGGCTAATGTGCAGTTTACGAGCCATGAATTTATCAGTTTATGAAAGACAGAGTAGAGCAGAACACAACTAGTGAATTAATATATACCTAAATTTATTTTGGCAGCAGTTTGCTCTCCAAGCTTGCTTCAATTTAATTTCTGAACATTTTGTTACTAGACTACATAACATCGTCAGCAGGATTTTACGTGCCAGTGTGGTCAGTTTGGAACTCCATTTCGAAATTCTCATTAGCTCTTTTCGTTCATTCACTCAGCATGGAGGGTCAATCAATGAAATGAAGCAGCAAGTGTACTTCTCATACCAAATAGAAATGCGATGACTTCTCACAAGATGGTTACCTAAACTGGGAGGATGTAAAAGGAAGGGAGGGAAAAAGCTTTTTGGATGAGACGTGAAAGTTCTTCTTCTTCTTCCACAAGGAAAAAAAAATAGTCCAGCTGCCTTTTGAAAAACTACCTTTGAGAAAAATGACCGATTGTAAGATTAAGCTAAACCTTGAAGATCAGAACCTGTATGCCTTTGAATGCCAGTTGCTGGGGTACATTACAGGACAAGGTACAACATAATAGCCAGCCAGTAGGGTGTCAAATCTGAAGCAAACCTGGCGAAGCCATCTTTTGCTGTCTCATAGTTGCCACAAACTCTGAGAGGGGGAAGGGAGGGGAAAGTAGATAGACCAGTTAATAGTCAAAACGAAAACTTTTCTCATGGGAACCAAGGTCATCCCAACAGGTGGCAGTTGAAGGAGGAGAGGAGTGACCAAGCAGCTACTTTCACTGGACAATGTGACTGGGGACATCTGGAAAGGGATTGTTTGCTCTTTTAATTAGCGGAAAAACCACAGGAACTTTCAGAGTTGGTTTTCACTAGCTGTGCCGATATGATGTATCCAATAAACATGTTCTTTGAGGAATCCACCTGCCTCGAGTTCTGCTTTTGGCAGATGTGTTACTTGGGACGCTGACACAGGGTTGAACTGTATGCAGGTAGTCCTCAACTTGCAACCATTCATTTAGTGACCATTCAAAGTTACAATGGTATTTCAAAAAAGTGACATGACCAATTTTCACACCTGCAACTGATGCAGCATCCCCAGGTCATGTGATCAAAATTCAGGCAGTTGTCAATTGGCTCATATTTATGACAGTTGGAGTGTCCTGAAGTCATGGTCACTTTTTGTGACCTTCTGGCAGGAAAGTCAATGAGGAAGTGATATTCACTTAACAACCATGTCACCAACTTAACTGCGGTGGCGCAGTGGTCAGAATGCAGTACTGCAAGATACTTCTGCAGACTGCTGGCTGCCAGCAGTTTGGCAGTTCGGGTCTCACCAGGCTCAAGGTTGACTCAGCCTGCCATCCTTCCGAGGTGGGTAAAATGAGGACCAAGATTGTTGGGGGCAATATACCGACTCTGTAAACCGCTTAGAGAAGGCTGTAAAAGCACTGTGAAGCGATATATAAGTTTAAGTGCTATTGCTGTTGCTATTAACACCTGTGGACAGAAAGGTCGTAAAATGGGGCAAAACTCACTGAACAACTGTTTCATTTAGCAATGGAAATTTTGGACTCAGTTGTGGTCATGAGTAAAAAAAAAAGTACCTGTATGGTCTGAATTATTAGAAGATAGTTTAGATGGGAAGGAGATGCAATTTGCAACAGAAAGCATATCTTCCGTTTTTTATTCAGAACGGCCACCAAAGCCTTAGAGGAGTCAATAACTTCTTGGAGGGTTAAGAGCTATCCTAATATGAATAGCTGAGTATTGAGCAGAATGGATGTGATCAACTCCAATTAGGCCCTGTGGGTGGGCTTCTTAGTTGCATCTCTTTGCAAAGAGAGAAATGTCGATGGCCTAGCTCTTCTTCTGTTTCATAACATCAACATAACATACCAGAAACTTCAGAATGTAATTTGATGCAATCAATACACACATCCAAACATACTCCGGGTAATGATCAAGGCAGGAATAATATGATCAATGGCAATTCTTCAGTGTGTGACAAAAGAGAATATAAAAACTGAAGCACTCTCGGCTAATCATTGATTCAAATAGAAGACACGAAGAACACTTATAAAAAGGACTAATAGCTGAAATGGATCATAGGGACTAATGACATGGATTTCCACTACATTATCAAAACAGCAAGGTAGAAATGGTCATTCCTTATATCAAATAACAAGCCTCACCTAAATACACACACACAAAAGAGTCGATTTTTTACGCATTCTTAAAGTAACTTTTTTGTTTAGAAAAAAAGCTAGTTTTGCTATCACAATCATGCACCTAGTTTCAAATATTCACGTTGCTTTCCTGGTAAAGATGCACATGAACACATTTGATAAACCACTCAAAGCGCATTGAATAGATGAAAAATAATGTAGAATGGTATTGTGAAGAAGATTTTCCTTCTTGTTCTTTTATCGTGCCTATATTATTTTAGATGGTCTATTGTGATGAACAAAATGAATGTTTGTTTGTGGAAAGAAGTAAAAAAAAAAACCCCAAACAAACAACCCTCTGAATAATGGCATGTTTCTACCCTTTTGGCTATATGGAAATGAGAGTTTGGGTATGTCAGGAGAAATGAGGAAGCAAAATAAATTCTTTGGGAAGGGGGTATCTTGTGTAGTAACAAGAGGAATTAGGGTCAAGAATGAATGGATGCTGAATTAATGTAGTTTGAATGCCATAGAGCAGGGGTGTCAAACTCGTGGCATCATTGGGAGGGGCAGGGGCATGTGATGCATCCAGCCCATGGGCCGCGAGTTTGACAACCCTGCAATAGAGCATGAAAAGTTCAAAAGAAGTATAGCAAAATAACAGAAGAACAGAGTTGGAAGGGACCCTGGAGGTCTTCTAGTCCAAGCTGCTGCTCAAGAAGGAGATCCTATACCATTCCAGATGAGTGACTGTCCAGTCTCTTTTTAAAAGCCTCCAGTGATGGAGCACTCAAAACTTATGAAGGCAAGCTGTTCCACTGGTTAATGGTCCTCAGTTCTTGGTTGCTTCTCTCCCTGATTAGTTTCCATCCATCATTTCTTGTCTTGCCTTCTGATGCTTTGGAGAATAGTTGTCCCGTCCGTCCCCCCCATGTGGCAGCCCCTCAACTATTGGAACGCTGTTATCACTAGATTAGACATACCCAATTCCTGCAAATGTTATTCATATGTTTTAGCCTCCAGGCCCCTAATCATCTTTGTTGATCTTTTCTGCACTCTCTCTTTTTCATAATATGGTGACCCAAAAAGATGCTGAATGTCTGGAAAGAGTACAGAAGAGAAGCAACAAAGATGATTGAAACCTCCAATAGAGAGTTGGCACATTAATAAACGTTTTGGAAAACTCAAAAGCACAAAAAAACAAGTGTGTGTGTGTGTGTGAGGGAATAGCAAAACGTTGTGGATGTTAAGATGATTTATCATATGGAGGCAATGAATTAACCAGCAAATATATGAAGGAAGAGTGAATGAGTCAAGACAAAGGGGAAAGACTAACAAAGATGAAATCTTCAAAATCAAAGGTGAGCAGTTTAAAGAATGAATGATAATGTAAGGACAGGATAGATGTTAGATAGCTGGCTAAACAAAAAGGTGTGGAGAGATAACATGAACAGCGGCATGTAAACAAGATTGAAGTATGTTTTCTTCTTTTCTTGTCTTCCTTCTCTTACTATTTCTTAATCATTTTTTAGAGTTTAAAATTCCTTTCCCCAGAAAGAATAATGTAATGATTATTTATGCATTCATATATAGTGGTGAGCGGCATGGTAGCCTAGGGATGGCGCTCTCGTCTCATAGTCAGGAGGCTGTGAGTTCGATCCTAGGTAGGGACAGATATTTCTCTATCTGGGCGCAATGAGTAATTGTCCGGTGTGAACTCCACGTTGGCATCAGGAAAGGCATCCGGCCAGTAAATGCTTAAGCTCCATTCAGTTGCCCTGACTCCAGCCCAATGCAAGGGATTACAGGGTCATTAAAAGAAAAAAATTGTGAGGAGTTGTTGAGGATAGTGGTGAGGAATACTATGTTGTTAGACCTGAAAAATCAGATTAGGGACAAATCACCATGGAGAAAACCAATCTCTGTGGTCACTGAAGAATCAACACCAGCTTGCTGGCTTCTAATCAATCATTATATATGAATGAGCAAGGAACGTATTTATGGAGCCATCATTATCAAACAAAACAAATAAGAGAACAAACATTGCTTTCATTTTTTCGAGCCAGCACGCCTCTCTCAGTTGAGGACACAGCACTCTCACATTTGTTTTAGAATAAGGTAGAAAGCTGGTTAATATAAACTGCAAAATAAAAAAATATATATTATTTGACATATGCTAATTGTTTGCAGAGTTTACACACAGACCTTTTGAAAATTGTTTAGATTTTCCTAGACATTCGCTGAACCTTATTCTTGAACTTTCAGCAGCCTATTTCAGTTCGTATCGGTAATTGTAGAGCTTTAGAGCATGAAGAATTAGTCCCCGAGCTTTTCTTTTTTCGTCCCTATCTCTTTTACTTTCTGGGCCATTTCCTGCAGTTTTGGGTTGTAGGTCTGACAGCAGAAAGCTTTTTTTTTAGAATTAATCTTTGTGCCCCTCAGACTCCTTTTGGGGCAAAGAGCAGGCTATAAATGCTCCTGATAAATATAAACGTGCTTTGTCTACAGCATTTCAAAGGTTCACAATGTCACAGATGCACAATGGAAAGTGCCACACTGGAAATTGCCCAGATATGCCCATATCTGTGGTAGAATTCTCTACAAAGCACATCCCAAGAGTTTTTATAAACTCTCCAGTGCCCTGAGCCAATTAATCCTGCAGAGATCCCGAAGGTAAGAAATCTACTTTTTACCAAGTAAGAAAAGACTTCCTTTTAACCCAGAAACCAAGAAAGGAGAAACTACCTCATGACCTTTCAAACTGCAGGAGGTACAAGATAATTCCAGCTTGGCTGAGCCGTATGGATAATTCATTATGGTTTCAGGTGAGTCAATTGTTGTACCTTTCTGATACAATACTTTGGATTGAATTTAAAGGATCGTGCTATTATTGTTATCACAGCATTGCAAGACACAGCTGTTCTCCTGAGATTAGCATACACATTTGGATAATGTGATAAAAGACCAAACTTAAATAGAATTTATATAACATTTCTCTTGGGGAGCTCCTATCTTCTGAGCAGAGTGAAAGTGCAGTTTGGTTTCATTTTGGTAAGAAAGAGCGAAGAACAATGGAAACTCCGCTTCTTTAACCCAGAGGGAGAGCTGATGGTAAGAAATGGTCTTCGTCTATCTAGTAAGCAAGAAGTAGACTCTAGGTTAAGGTTGGGCAAGCTTGGCAACTTTAAGACTTGTGGACTTCAACTCCCAGAATTCTCCAGCCAGCATGGCAGGCTGGGGAATTCTGGAAGTGGAAGTCCACACGTCTGAAAGTTGTGAAGGGTGGAGACTCCT
>JANHFL010001711.1:160554-178741 GCA_032468155.1 Oxyrhabdium leporinum | reverse complement strand
CTTCCCCTGAATGGACTCTTGCCTCATGTTATGGGTCTTTGTATTGCCTGTAATATTCTTGTCACCCACTGAGAAGTGCTGTTTTACCACATGCAAATATGGCAATACCTTCCATTTTACCTATACGGTAGCTTTAATTTCATTGAGTTTTCTAATCTATATTCTTCTTTAATGGCAAGCCAGATGCTCTGCCCACGCTGATGTATAATAAGATAGATTTTGAAGTGTGAGGTTTATTTTATTCCAAAGTATCTAATTTGGTAAAACTCAAGTGTTATACTGAAAGAAAGTTTTCCCATTGCCAGAAATAAAACTTTCAATACTTAATGGTTCTGTACTGTATTCCTGAAATTCTAATAGCATATAAGTACCACCCCCTCCCCAAGGAAAATTTTCCAAGTGCAAATGGTCCCAAAGGCACAGGAATATAATCAAAACATACATTTCTTTAAGGGGATTAATGCTTTTTAGTTATTTTTTTTCTGGCCCTCTCTTTAGAAAGCTTCTCTGTCTCTCCAATTTAATCACCAAAAATGTAAAAATGAGGGCAAAACAACATTTTACTTTAGCAAAATGCTTAACAATCTCATATTGTGGATATTTTAAGAATGTGTTTTGGAGAAAGAATTAAAGATTTCTCTTGCTGGCAAAAGGAGGGATGGGATTTTGAAGCCTTATGAAATTTGTCTTAATACATTGATTTTTACCTGTGTACAAATGTTTGAGAATTTCTAAGGAGTAGTACTCAATATAAAAAAAGAGTTAAAATATATTACTGAAAAACTGATATGGAACAATATTAAAATGAATTAAAATTAAGTTTCATATGTTCTACTTAGATACTTTCCCCAAAATGAATATGACATTGATAAGAAAGAAATAAGCTATTTCCCACAGACTGTATGGACTACGCTTTCTGTAATAACACCTTGAATACT
This sequence comes from Oxyrhabdium leporinum, assembly GCA_032468155.1. Taxonomy (NCBI): domain Eukaryota; kingdom Metazoa; phylum Chordata; class Lepidosauria; order Squamata; family Cyclocoridae; genus Oxyrhabdium; species Oxyrhabdium leporinum. Next base: position 177,803 of record JANHFL010001711.1, on the reverse strand, counting down.
TCAGCCTTGAGTGAGACTTTATAAGAGTTTTTTCTTTACTTATTTAAACAAATCACTGAACCGGTGTTAGTCACATTTGAAGTGTTGCTATGTTTCACTCTCTTTTAACAAGTGTCAGGAGCAAGAACATGTAGATGTGTTTGTTACTTAGAAAAGCTTTGGTGTGAACTAAGTAATTAAGTAGAAGTAGAAGTGTTAAATTAAAATAAGAGTGCTTCACAAAGTTTGTCATAAGTCATTATCATGTAACAGCTATTTTTGAAAAGAGGATGTAATACTTTCCTTATTTTTCCAGTGCCAATTTCAGCTGTGTGAATATTGGAATTTTATTGTTTATTCAAAAACGTATTTGCAAAATAATTAGTGATTGTGGCATTGGAGATGTAAGTAACTTTTGACATTTAGATTGTCAAATGTAAAAGTTTGTTTTTAAAATAAGAATAAGCTTATAGAAATCGGCCACACATTATTTCTACTGTTTACTAGTGGAGGTAGGCCTCAACTTACAACAGTTTGTTTAGTGACCATTCAAAGTTAAAACGGCACTGAAAAAAGGGACGTATGACCGTTTTTCATACTTACAAATGTTGCAGCATCCCCATTGACATCTGATCAAAATTCAGACGCTTGGCAACTGACTCATCTTTAAGATGGTTGTAGTATTATAGAGTCATGTGATCCCCTATTGTGACCTCCTGACAAGCAAAGTCAATGGGGAAGCCAGATTCACTTAACAACTGTGTTACTAACTTAACAATTGCAGTGATTCACTTACCAACTCTGGCAAGAAAGGCCGTAACATGGGGCAAAACTCACTTAACAAATGTCTTTTCTATACAGCTATAGTATTTTCTTAATTATCATATTGATTGATTTTGATTAAAGTTTTGTATTTGCTTTATTGGTTATAGAGAGAAGAATATTTACAATTTCCAGAAGATGGTTTTAAACCTTCTTTATGATTATAATTAACGTTAGTTAATTTTGCAATTTTCATTCTAATCTCAATTCCGTAAATCATAAACAAGGTTTAAAACCACCTTCTGAAAATTTTAAGTATTCTTAGTCTATACAAATCTAAAACACCACCAATTTCACTTTCAGCTTTTCCCATTCATTTCCACTCTCCATAAATGATAGCTATAGAAGATTGGCACAGGAGATAACTTTGCACAAATTCACAAATTTATTTTTTCTCTGCCAAACTACATTGTGAGACTCAGAAGTTCCAATTTTTTTCAGCTTACTATAGGATGAAAATGAATGAGATGATAGGGAAATCATTGTTAAAAACTACAATGTCCTATTTAATTTATTTAAAAAAAAAATGCCATCAAATGATGGCCTTCCATTAAGTGGATTAAATCTAGAATGACTGTTCATAAGGAATCAGACTTATAGCGTATAAAATGTTTTCAAAATGGAATGATGACAATGAATGATGGCATAATAGCTATATATTTTTTGTTTTTAAAAATAGATTGTCAGATTTCCAAACTTCTCAAACTGTTATTTCGGGATTATGTACTTTTCCTTTTCTAGCAATTCTGCTATTTGTTTTGAAATGGGTCTTTCCTTTGTGACGAATGGGAAAAACTGCAGATGATCAAAGTCTGGGAATGGAATGGGACAACTTGCCATAGCCAACTTGCTGTGGCCAACTTGCCACGGCCAGCTCAATGCAGGACAACTCGCCATGGCCAACTCACTGTGGGACAACTCACTGCAGGACAATTTAACAATTCGACTTAATTATTTAAAATATTTTTTTAAAATAATTTTTTGCCATTCCCATTTTATTCTGTCCCTCCCTTCACATCCTTGCTTTAATTATTCTATTCCACCATTTATTTGATATTAGTGTAACTCTTGTCCTGCAGCGAGTTGACTGTGGCGAGTTAGCCGTTGCAAGTTGGCCGTGCCAAATTGTCATAGACCCCTCTGGAAAGGTAACAGCTCACAGCCTATGAAAGTCAAGCAATATGTCCATTTATTTCACCCAATCTTCCTAATCATCTCCTTTATTATTTTAAGTAGCAGTTCAATCAGAGAGAGACCACTAATTATTATAGAAAGGTTCATAGGACCCATCTGATTCAAAAGATTTCAGAGAATCTTTAAACAAGCATTCCTGAGTAAATGCATCTTCTCTATTTTTTGTTACTGCGTGAACTTCGAACTGATGGAATTCCAGCAGTAATATGTTGACTTGCATAAAATAGCATGAGCATGCCAGAGTAAAACTGGGCTTTTATCACCCTTGTGGCACAGTAGTCAAAATGTGCCAAAACTGGTTCTTGTAAGTCTGTACACCTGGTCTATACATTCTATGTATGTGAAAGGCTTGATTGGCAAAGTCATGATAAGCAATAGTGATCAGTATTTATGGGACTATCAGATGCCCTTGGACTATGCTTTTCATAACACTGCTTAATTAAAAAGATAATTGTATGATGAGAATATATGTATGTATCTGAGCAAAAAACAAACACACAAACAAGAATTGGGATAATTCCCCCACTCTGCAATCTTTTACATCTGCTTACTGCTTTCTTTTTAAGGCCAGTTCAGTTGGTCAGTTTATTACACATCTCACTTCATTTCAGCTGAAATAGTTTTGTTGAGGAAAATGAACTATGACATTACTGTATTGAGTGAATCTGGAAGAGAAACTGGTTGCTTAAGAAGGACACGAAAAAAGACTTCCAATAACATTTTGATGGTTAATAATAGGAATTTGGAATGTGTGTGTGCACGCACGCCTACATGCATTATTTTCCAGATATAACAAATGTGTATTCAGTATAAGAAGATTCTGTTTATAAATCTATCTACTGAAGGTCTTTATTTTTCGCTATAAACCAGCTGGCTGCTAATATCATATAAAAAGATACAATCAATACTTCGGAGCATTTGGGATTCTAAATCAATAGAAGAGGTGATATGAATTTCACACATTGGGCTCATTCTAACTAGCATTTTAAGAGTTTGTTGTGACAAGTTTTTTCCTGTCACCATTTATCAGTAGCTCCATTTTAATGTTGTTTCTAAAGCCTGGATGGAATTTGAAGTTTAGAAACAGCCTCTTTCTTAATGAAGCATGGAAAGTTGCAGTTCAAATATGAAATATAAATATCAGATTGCAGGTATACAGTAGACGCTCCCTGGTACTTATCTGGATTTGAGCAATTATATAGTTCCTATCAACTTGAGATGTTAAATCAGCTGAAAATGTGATCCACATGATATTTCATTCACTTCATATATAAAACACATAACGTAGGTTTATTCAATTTTAACCAGTAAAATCTTGTAGGAGTATCAATTTGTAAAACAGTACTTTCAGGAGTTATTACCACTATACATTTTGAATAATAATACTATAGGATACTGTTGTGCTTGACTTCAGGAGTGAGTGAAACTAAATAATTAACAAGCCTGAGCTATTTACACTGTGACTGAAAAATTTACTGGTGCATTTATGTGATAAGACTTGTTTGGCAGAAAAGTTAAGTGTCAGACACCATGTCACACAGCGCTAGAGTAAGGAGACTTTTGAGTTGCTACATTTCTCAGTAAAAAGTAATATATTGACAGCAAAACTCAGATTGGTATGAAACCAAGGGAAGCATATATTATTCTAAAAATTATTTATGTCTTTATATATCAAGAATGCTATATTTATTATTTTATTTATTGGGTTTATAAAAGCTTTTATTATGTAGATTATTTGTTTGTTTGTTTGTCTATCTATCTGTCAAATTTATATAGCTGCCCATCCCACCAGAAGTGATTCTGTGCAGCATACAACAATCAGAATCACAATATAAAAACAATCATTATAAAATATAGGCAATCATTATTAAAAATTTAAAAACCATTAAAAATTAGAATATACAAGTGCTGTACATAAAGCTTTGTGAAGAAATTATTAAAACATTCAACTACCTTTGAATATGATAGTGCAGAAAGAGAATTGAGGTAGAGACTTTAAACATTCCTTTAGAAAAATTGGATTTATTGGCCTTTTGACAACTTTCCTTCTTAATATTAGAAATTGTCTTTGACTGTGCATTTTTCTTCCTATTTTATAAATATTTCATTAATATTAGGAGTATATTTCTCTTGGTGAAAGCATCTGTGCAACTAAAATGCAGGGTTCCTCAATTTTTAAAAGCACCATAATCATTTAAGTGAAATGAATTATTATTCAATTTTTTTCATGAAGCAGATTTTGCCTTCTCAAAAGCTGTTTGAAGGAGAATGGAGAAGAGGTCAATGGACTTCAGTCTTTTTGTACCATGTCAGAAAGGGAAAATTTGAAGTTCTTAGCTCTTGGTGAGTTTCTCTATCTTAGCTATTTTTCTCAACAATACTTCCCACCTTTTACATAAATGGGAAAAAAAGGCTTCATAAGCTGAAGAATGAAAAAAAGAGAGGAAGATGGAGAAAGAAAGGCTTGCAGCAAAAAAATTGGTCCAATGAAAATCATTGATAAAGGAAAGCACTTCTTCCCTAGATGCTAGGTGTTTTGCTGGAGCAAAGCATAGGGTTTTTTCTCCTTCTATATGAAAGATATTTGTGAAATAGCCACTTTGGAGTGACAGTACTAACATGGGAAAAGGGAGTTGGCACTCTCCTTCAGTTTCTATCGTTAAAAATAGATGAGTCTTTGAATGAGAGAGATGCACAGCAAACTTTCCAACTATGAAGAAGCCAGAAAGCTATATTATTTTCACCCAGTCCTACAGAGTAGTAGTTAAAAGCTAATGATATTTGTTAACATTTTTCATGGTAATATATGAAGCATTAATATGCATGACAGTAGGTTGCAATTAACACATTTTTTTCAAATACTGAGAACTGAAATCATTATACGGTTCTACATAGTGATGTGAATGTCTATTAGACTACTTCATAGAAGACATTAATTAAATATGGATTAGATTAGATAAAGCATGTAGGAAGTAATTTGCAAGACTAAAGAAAATGCTGTTTTTCTATCTATTGCCTTTTTGTCTGCCTATGGCATCCTCCTTTTGCTTTGTGGGAAACTGGTTTGTAATCTTCCTTAAATATGTACAGTATCTGAACATGTTCCATCTCTTATCAATCCCAGCAGCTCAGACGGTCACATTGTATATAATTTTTGCTTGCAAGATATATTTTACAGATTAACAACTCCTATTGCCATGTTCCCCCGAAAATAAGACCAGGTCTTATATTAATTTTCACACTAACATGGGAGTTCTCAGGAGTCTCTTTTAATTGGCTAATGTTATCTTTTCACTGCCAGTAAAGAGTGCAAGAAATAGCAGGAAAGTAGTGTTCATTCCCAAACAAAAAACGTCAAATGGATCACTGTATGAGGGCATTATTCACTGCCTAACAAATGACACTTAATTCAGTAGAAAAGTTCTGTCATATTCATAGTATCTGGAATTTCCAAAGTTTACCTCTTTCTCTGAACTTTAATTTCTTTCCATTCTTCTTTTACAGTTTCAAGTGAAAAAGCTACTTGCTTATCTGAAACTAACTCTCATGAGTTTCAAGGAATGTACAGTATTTCTGAGTAGCCAGGGATAGACTATGTGTAGAATTTTGAATTATTCCATTGCAATTATGGTATATATTCAGAAAAAAAACTACAAAATATTACTTTAAGTAGCTATTATTCCCAGTGCTCTTTTCTCTTAGCTTTTACTATCCTGTCACATTATTTTCCCAATTAACTTAAAATAAATCTGTAGTCATTATTGTAAATTCCCATAAGATTTCCTGCATGTAGTCTCATGCCCAGGCCTAGAGACAAGACAGTGAAATCTAATTGAGTTAAATCCTTTATTTGCTTACATTTAATAGAATCTTTCCAAACTAAAGTCCCAGCTGGGTAGGATTAGAGATGGAGAACTGGACAGGCACTAGAGCGCCCCTGTGCTCAGTTGTAAGAGCAAATGATCACGCAGGTGCTGGCAGAGATAATAACTTCAAAATGGACTCATATAGCCATTGAGAGGTCTGTCATGGCCATTAAATGACTGTTCATATGTCGAGAACTACCTATATTCAGTGTCTTTTATGAATTCCACCTTGGAATTCTCTGGACTCAGGCTCTTGCTATTCAATGCCAGATCAGCCTGTAATAAAACGCTACTTATTCATGGATGAGTGGGCTGAACTTATGTATATCATTGAGACCTGAATGGGCATGGAGGGAGAGGGGTGTCTCCCCTTGGTAATGCAATAGATATTATGACATCAACTGTGACCCTGGGTCAGAGGCAGAAGCAGGGAATGTCATCTAGGACATTTTGGGAGCCCTCAAAGGCATTACTCCACAGTTAGCTAGATATAAGACCCTATTTATAAAGTTGGAGAACAGATGGGATTATCACTTTGCTTTTAGCCTCCCTGCTGCATAGCAGCTTCTGTTTCACAACTGCTCAAAGCTGGGGCTGACTTGGTGATGGAATTTCCCAGATTCAGCGTCCTGAGAGACTTTAATCTGCTGACTCTGGGTACAGAAATGGAAACAGCTCGGGAGTTCATGGATCTGCCATATGTCATAGAGAGCCTGACACACAAGAAAGGGTCCACATGTTAGATCTTGTTTTCTTGGCTCCTGCCTAGATTAAAAGAAATGAATAGATGCTGAGCGTAGATAGTCCTCTCTTAACAACCATTTATTCAGCAATCATTCAGTTAGGACAGCACTGAAAAAAGTGAACAACTAAAGAAGCTTCTTGGATGAGAAGAAACATCTTCAAAGAAAAACCAGAAAGTCCAGTTGCTTCTTGAAAAAGCACCTTTGGGACAACCATGACCTGGATGACTAAGAATCTCCATCAATATTAACCATGATAACTCAGCTATCAATCCTTTAATGGAATCATGATGCTGGGACTGGAAAGGACAGAAGAATACATTTTTCAGACTTTTAAACCACAGTTTTTCCCTAGAAAGCTTATTTTTCTTTATATTAATAGAAGTCTGTATTAATATAAGGCTGAAAATTTATAGTTCAAATTTATATACCAGAACAAATCACATTTGAGTGTTAACATTTTATGATATTGACAATATCTCTATTGCAGATATAATCTTAATTTATTATGGAAGCTCTACAGCATATCTGAAAATACAAATGACTAGATTAATTTATCAGACTTAAGATACGGCTCAACTTCCTTTATTTATTGTCCCATGTACAATACAACTTTTTTTATTTATTGTACCAGAGGCCACTAATAAAATATTGCTGCAGCCAACTAGGAGTGTATCTCTAGAAAATTCATATCTAATCTCAAAAAGATTCTGAATGTAAATAAAATGCAAATTGTAAGTTATTTAACTTGGAATTCTGTTGGAGTAACTGCTTTGTAGTTGTGTATGCTACGTATGTAGTTAGCTCAGGGCTAGGAGGCATCTAGAGGCATGAATTATTAATATGTTTCTGATAAAGGTGCATGTACAAACTCCATCGCCAATGTCTCACACCTTCCTGCAGTCTTTTGGTCCCTGACTACAAAGAACTATAGAAAACGAAAATCATATCTAATTCAACCTATAAACAAACTTCAACACAACTCTGATTGGACGGGCTTCTCTTTTGGGAACAGGTTGATATGCCCAGGTATCTGTTCTTAACCACAATGATAGCAGCATGAGAACATACAATGATGTTGATACACATACATAAAGGGTGGAGCGTGACCCCCTGTTCCTCCTTGTAGACACTTCTGGTTTTATGTTCCCCAGGTTTTAATGCTCAGTGCCTAGAAGCCAATAAATATTTCAGGAGCCAATACTTCCTTTTCCTCCTTGTGCAGGCATATGTACAGGCAGAAGTTCTGTGGAAACATCTGTGGGAAGGAAATCATCCTCCTTCCACCCATTCTTCATAACCAGGAACAAAAAGCTCAAAATCCCAAATTGAAATAGGCTCTAGATTAAAGGATTAAAATGCTTGGGAATGGGAAGCGCCAATATAATTGGGTGAACATTTCCTCCCTGCCCAAAGTTAATCTGAGATATTTTTTTTTAATCAAGTAAGAAGAAAAACGTCTTCCCCAAAGAAATTACCGTTTTCAATCCACAAATGCTAAATAAGCAAAAACCACAACTCAGCAGGGTGCTGACTGCAAAGCATTGCCTCTTAGAAAACCAACTAAGGGCATCATTCTTGGAATTCCTAGAGGGTGACTTTTATGTGCTTTCTAGGGGGGGGGGGGAAGGTGAGATTTCGCTATATAAAGAGCTTTTAGAAATGCCTTAGAGTGGCTGCCTCTGACAGCTGATTTGTATACAGCACCCTTGATAGAAACTTCATCTCTGATTCAAGAAAACTTCCTGCATTCTTTGTGCCTGGCTCGGAAACAAAGATTTCTTTCTAATATCTCAGTTCTCAAGATAAAACATATACATTTCTACATCCCTAGCATGGCTTCCAGTAAGAGTTTCATTGGTTCGGAATTGGCAGTAAATGGGAATTCAGAAGATATACGGTGTTACGGTGCCCTTTGAAAATTCAGTTTAAGTGGCATAGACAAAACACAGGCCACTCTTGGCTTACAACCATTCATTCTGAAGGTATAACAGCACTGAAACAAGTGACTTACAATTGGCCTTCACACTTACAACTGTCACAGCATCCTCGCAGTCACATGGTCAAACTGTGTGGCAATTGGCATGTATTTACGATACTTGTAGCATCCCGGAATCATATAATGGCCATTTTCGACCTTCCCAGCTAGCTTCCCGCCATACAAAACCAATGGGAGAAGCCAAATTTGCTTAACAATTGCAGTGATTCACTTAACAGCCATGGCAAAAAAAAACACCAACCCTCACCAAATCGACATGCCTCACTTATCAACAATTTGCTTAGCAATCAAAATTCTGGTCCGAACGGTGTCATAAGCCAAGGATTATCTGTGACATGATGAATTAGTGTGTTAGATTTGTCTCTCAGCTGATAGGTGGGACTGATATAAAACAACTTGAAAGCTTGCTCTTTGTATTCATTTTCTGTATTCACCGAAGTCATGTGGAAGTTCCTTTTCTGCATATCGACCTTGATGGAGAGAAACGGGAAAATGGTTTTTTATTCTACCTTCTGTCCGGTGATAAAGCAGAGAGCTGGCTTTAATATGAACTGATCACCAATAAGGGGGCAAAAAGCAAACAGTTGACATGAAATCAGCATGCCTCTTATTTTGAACATACATAATTCAGATGAACCTTTACCCTACTAGTTGCTGTAAAAGGCAAACAAACACTTACCTGCAAAATGTAATGAGGAGACAACTAAAGTTGGCCTTTCTTTTCTGGCAATACAGAACGATTTTTAAAAATATGATTCAAGTTAATGTTCATTTTCTTACAGCGAAAAGCATCTTTACTGAGATTTTTTAAAATGTGTACATGTATTTAAATATAACTAAGCAGATAGTCACATAAATAACTGCAAGGTCTTTAATTAGGTGAGATTCCCAGGCTGTAGGCTGTAGCCATCGATCATGAACTCTAGTTAAAACACAAGCACACAGACACACAGAGAGTTTCCTAATCATAGGATAGCTGGCTTTCCAACTTATTTCACTCTAATGTTTTTGCAAGGCTGAAGATTCCTGCTTTCACTAATTCCCAACTGAGATTCTCTATTACTCGCTAGCTACTGAGAGTTTAAACGCCATTTTTAAAGCTACAGTTGGAACTTAATCATTTCTCCTGGTGAGAGCAGATACCAGAAGTGAAGTATTTCTAATATGAATCACAATAAATTTTATGGTAATAACCGATACATTACTATGTATTCGAAAAGAACGTTTCAAAATAATTGCCAGTAAAAGCAAAGTCCAAATATTACAGCAAAACTCCCCAAGCGGGGCAGATTGACAAGTAGGAACAGCCAACGAAAGGAAATTATCAGAGGAGCATACATTTTTGTTCATTGCCACAGTCATATCTAACAATCCTCACAGCAGGATGTTCTTGAGCTGTAGCCACCAACTTACTGTAAGAAAATATACATTGAGATAATTTTAAATGTTGTATTTCATTAGTAATATTCTTCAGAATAAACAATGCACAGATCCAGTGAAGCATAAGAATATGGCTTCTTATGGCATTATGTTTGTAAGACCAAGTTGCAAATGAAATCTCCTGTACAGCTCTTGCATGAAATTCTTCCAGAGGCTATTGACTTCTTAGATTGATCTGCAATATGAGTTAGTAGTACCATCAATCTAAGAACAAGACAAGAATGAGAAACCATAGCCCACAGTAGAACTGCCACCCTTCTCACAATCCCCTCCCACTTTCTTCTGGTTCCTTTCTTCCGACCCCCTTGTCCTTCAAACATCTCACCATGTTGCAGACATAAGCAGAACAAGAGAAAGCTTTGCAGAAGGCTGCATGCAAGATTAGAAGTTTAATGTTCTCTCTTTTATAGTATCCATTCATATATCCTGCTCACAGAAAGGAATGAATCCACACTTCGCTCTGTTCACACTTACATAGAAACATACATCCATACATTATACAATTCACACAGCTGTAAAGAGTATTATATAAAAGAGCATACAAGCACTGAACCATAAAATCTAGTAAGTTGGCATGTAAATATATAAAACAAAGTTGGTATTCGGGATTGATTCTGAATGAGAGCCTTCATACCTCCATTTCCTACTGATACATTCATTTCCATTTTCTACCAGAAGATAGATAGAAAATTCCTTGATGTATGTTTTAGCATTTAAGTCAAACTATCGTTATCTGTCAAATGTTCCTGTTTCGCTGACATCGATTTACTTCAAACGTAAGTTTAGAAGAAAAAAAAAATCATGTGATCCATCCTTGTCATCTTCTGGTTACATAAAACCCTTCACAGTTACTTTATTTTCTCAAGAGTGGCAGCATCTTCTTGTCTATTGGTGAGAAGATACCATGGCAGACTCCAGCGTTAGCCTTTGATAGGATTCTCAAGACCTGGTTCTTCTCCCAGGCATTGGAGTCAGGAGGTTAGGTGAGCTCTGCTGGTTGACAGGAAGGGTTTTTTTTGTGTGTTTTGTTTTGGAGGATGTTGTTTTAACCAGGGTATAATTCATTATATACTGTTTTGGTGGTTTTAATCTTTGTACTTAGAGCAGAGTCACTGCTGGGAAATGGCAGCTCTATACATCATATAATTAATTGATTGATTAATTAATTAATTACTTTTGCTGCATCTCAGGCATCATTTATAGATTTAGGCACTCAACATCCCCCTCCTCCTAATGAACTGGACAATAAGTCCATAACTGGAAGTTAATCACAAATCTATAAAGGCGAATTCAGAATATTGACAGCCATTTTTCAAAAGCGACATCGGATACATTGCTACTTACACATTTCAAATCTGGTTCCAATAAGTTTATCCTTCACCCCTTTTTAATTTCTGGTTTTAGATATTAATCTCTGATCTAACCTCATGCTGGGTAACCTTTAAAGAGATCAATAAGCAAATTCATGCCACAATTGCCTTTCATATATCGCCAACGCCACTTTGAAACCTATGCTAAAAATAAATTCCTAGCCCAATTTGTGGAATAAAATTCCTGCAGGTTGATTTGAACAGCAACCCTTCAAACTGTTTTAGTATATATATATATGTGGCTCGTTAAATAAATAAACAAATAGGGGAAGAAGTTACATTTCTATTACTTTTTTTTATCAGGATCTCTCTCCAGAGTTAAGCAATTGGAGCTTCAGTGGTCGGAGCAATCTGTCACCATTTCAATGTCACCAAAGGCGGACATTTTGGGCTTCTGCTGCCAACATTGAAATTTCTGGTTGGATTTTAGCCATATGTTGCAATATGGCTGATAGGATATTTTTAGTATTTTTAAGGATATTTTTAGCATTTTTTTAAAAAAATGAAGCATTTAATACAGGTAGTCCTGGCAACAGTTCGTTTAGTGACCGTTCAAAGTTACAACAGCGCTGAAAAAAAGTGACTTATGACTGTTTTCCAGAGTTACAATCTTTGCAGCATCCCCATGATCACGAGATCAAAATCAGATGCTTGGCGACTGGTTCATATTTATGACCATTGCTGTGTCCCAAGATCGTGTGATCACCTTTTGTGACATCCTGACATACAAAGTCAATGGGGAAAACATATTCCCTTAACAATGAGGTTACTAACTTAACAACTGTGGCAAGAAATGTCATAAAATGGGCCAAAACTCACTTAACAAATGTCTCACTTAACAACAGAAATTTTGGGCTCAATTGTGGTTGTAAGACGAGGAGTACCTATATGTCCTTGAGGATCAGGGACTGTTTGTTTGTTTGTTTATATCCCCCCTTAATTATTCGTGTAAATAACTCAGCAAACATAGTTCCATCCAAAGGTGCTTTTTCAGGAGGCAACTGGACTTTCATGGACTTCATCATGGACGAGAAGCGAAATGTCTTCAAAAAAAAACAAGAGAGTCCAGTTGCCTCCTGAAAAAACACATTTGAGACAACCATGACTTGGATGACTGAGAATCTCTACAGACTCTCAGCGAACATACTTAATACTCCTTCCTGCTCCTATTTTCCCCACAATAACAATCTTGTGTGGTAACACACAAGACTGAGAAACAGCAACTAGTCTAAAATCTCCCAGCCAGCTTTCATGCGTAAGGCAGGACTAGCACTCAGAATCTCCTGGTTTCTAGCTTGGAGTATTAACCACTAGACCAAAACAATGCAGTTTGACCATTTTACCCTAGTTTTTTCCAAGTCCTCATCCAGCAGTTCCAGTTCCTAAAACAGAGTTCTCCACAGAGGCTTTCATGGGATTCCAGTAATTTACTGCGTGTACTGAACTCTCTTCTGATTCAAACTGCTAGGCCGCAAATGATGCCAAGCAAAGCATTGTAGTATCTTTGTTTTTACTAGCGTTGCAAACGTATTGGAGTGTTTTATATCGAACAAAGCACCCATTTGAAGCTTTGCATAGTTCTGATATTTGCTCACTAGCATTCCTAGTATTCTTCCCTTGTGTATCTACTCAGAAATAAATTCCCATGAAGCAACTATGCGTAGCCTAAAAATACTACATACCCCAAGAGATCATGCACAGTAATTTCCTTTTTATATTATACCGGTTATGCACAAATAGTTACATTTAATTGAAGCTGTTTCCCCCCTCTCCTAAGATGGTGGTGTATTCACACGCAGCAGCCCCAAGCTCCCGGTATTGGTGTGTGGTGCTTGGAATAATGTGTGTCTGGATGTGCGTTCACAGTGTAGCGCAAGGGGCAAAATTGTCCTACACCCGCGTAGAGCTGCTAAACGTCGGGCTCGCAAGTCTATCCGGGATTACCAGTGACTTCCAGCAGTCCCACCACATACTGAACTGCATGGCGAGGCCTCAGGATCTTCACAGATTATCGTTGGGTTGGGGAGGTACCAACGAAAGCAAAAGGAGTGGAAACAACAGCGCGGCTGTAGAGCTGGTCTGTTGGCTCAGCTCCGAAAGCAGCCCCACAGACTAGCGCTGCCAAGCAACTTTTTGAGCAACGCCAGATCTCTCGTCCACAAAATTGATGAATTAGAGCTGCAGATGGCAGCAAGCAGGCTTCTCCGTGAAAGCTGCCTGATGATTGTTACGGAGACCTGGCTACATCCATCTGTACCCGATGGGGCAGTGGAGTTGACAAGCCGTGTCATTTATCGCTCCAATAGAAATGGCGACTCCGGTAAGAGCAAGGGAGGAGGACTCTGTATCTATATACATAGTGACTGGTGTGTTAACAGCAGAGTAGTCTATACGTATTGCCCCTCAGATGTGGAATTGATGACTGTCACATGCAGGCCATTTTATCTGCCTAGAGAAATCACTGTGATAATTATTATGGCTGTTTATATTCCACCTGATGCCAATGTCAGCGCGGCGCTTTCTAAGCTATATGAAGTCATCTCCAGGCAGCAGCAAACTCATCCAAAGGGTGCTCTTGTCATGGCTGGAGACTTCAATCAAGCCTGTCTAAAGACAGTTCTCCCTAAGTTTGTGCAGTACGTGCAGTTTTCCACCAGAGGGAAGAACACTTTAGACCCTGCGTACTCTAACCTGAAACAGACATGCAGAGCATTCCCCTTGCCCCACCTGGGTACATCCGACCATCTTCCACTTCTGTTATGCCCGAAGTATGTCCCTCTCAGGAAAAGAACTCTGCCAGTCATGAAAGTGGTTAAACCTGGCCAGAGGGTGCTCTCAGTCAGCTGTAGGACTGTTTTGAAACCACTGAGTGTATTTGCACACCAAGTCCTGCATGAATACACTGATGCCGTACTCTGTTACATCAAAGTGTGCATTGACAGCGTAACAGTGGACAAGTGCATCAGAGTCTATGGGAATTGTAAACCCTGGATGACTGCCGAGGTATGGACGCTTCTGAGAGCCCGGGATTCTGCCTTTAAGGCAGGGGACAGTGATATAGAGAGAGAGAGCAGGGCAAACCTTAGAAGAGGCATTAAGATGGCAAAACAATACAAACATAAGGTGGAGAACCATCTAGCAGATAATAACCCGAAGCAAGTGTGGCAGGGACTGCAGCACCTAACTAACTATAAGGGCAACACGAGGAACACGGTCAATGCTGACGCCTCATTAGTAAAGGAATTTAACACCTTCTTCACCCGCTACAAGGTGAAAAGACCAGACCCCGTACCCTCTGCCCACCGGCCTTCTGACTCACAGCCACTCACCCTACACAAACACCAAGTGAAAGCTGTATTGAAGGCTGTGAATCCCAGCAATCTGCAGGTCCGGATGGGATGCTCGGGATAGTGGTAAATAATTGTGCCGACCGATTAGCAGGGGTCCTGACAAGGATCTTTAGCATCTCCCTGCAAACAGCCTGTGTTCCATCATGCTTGAAAGCAGCCACTATTGTCCCAGTCCCAAAGAAAACAGCAATTAACTGCCTAAATGACTACAGATCTATTGCATTAATGTCTGTAGTGATGAAATACTTTGAAAGATTGGTTCTCCAACACCTTAGGACATTCTTCCCACCGGACTTTAACCAACATCAGTTTGCCTACAGGCGGAACAAGTCGACAGATGACTCCATAGCTACTGCTTTAAATTCTGTAGCAAGCCATCTGGAAAAACCCAGAAAGTATGTCAGGATGCTTGTCATAGACTATAGCTCGGCCTTCAATTATATTCTGCCGAGCATCCTTATTGAAAACTAACTGACTTGGATTTTCTCTCTTCCATCTGCAACTGGATCAAAGACTTTCTGAGGGACCGGCCACAAACAGTGAGGGTTGGGTCTGTCATATCCACCTCCCCGAAACTTATCACTGTCCCCCCCACAGAGCTGCGTGCTCAGTCCCTACCTGTATTCACTGTACACACATGATTGTGTATCATCTGACCCATCAACTGTGATCATTAAGTTTGCAGATTATACCACCATACTGAGTCTTATTACAGGTGGAAACGAAACAGCATACAGGGTGGAGGTTCAAAAATTAACCACATGGTGCCTAGAAAACAACCTACACCTGAACATCAGCAAGACAAAGGAGATGGTATTAGATTTCCGGGAGAAGAGAGAGGAACATGCCCCACTTTACATCGAGGGAGGTTGTATGGAGAGAGTTTCCTCTTTTAAATTCCTGGGAGTCTACCTCAGCGAAGATCTCACCTGGAAAATCAACGCGACCGAGGTGGACAGAAAGGCCCAACAGAGACTCCACTTCCTTAGCGTCTTGCAAAAAACAACAACAAAGTGGAACAACAACTAATGACCTCCTTTTATGGGAAGGAGATATAGAAACATAGGCAGTCGTAGAAACAGGATGAAGAAGTTTTTATCTGTAGGCTGTCAGACTCTTGAATGGAAAATAACTTTACAACAACATAGCATGATTGACTTGAGTGGCCGGTGCGACATGCAATAAGTTCACATGGTGCAATAGGATTGTGTATTTGTTAGTAGGATTTACTGGGTTAGGGATTTTTTGTCTTCACCGTGAGTTGTATTGTGTTGGGGGATGCACGAAGGGAGGCTCAGCCAATCTCATTGTATACATGTTGTACTCTGACAATAAAGGTTTGAAATTGCTAAGTTACATAAGAATAGATACATTCAATGAAAAGTCTGGTGTTCATCTAATCAATGTTAATCCTGTTACAACAGAACAAAATGGCTACTACTCTGGCAAGGGATTTATTCAAAACAAGCATGGGGAACTACTAACAGTGCTGGTTTTTGATGGTGAGGCATTAAAGCATCCTTATTATTGTCTCTTTCATTTTTAAGACTTTGGGGTACTTGATCAAACTCCAAGGGCGAAGCAGTACAAGTTTTAAATTCCTTGTCTAATCCACTCAAAAGAGAACTGAAAGATGTGATACATGGGATCCCTCCTTTCAGTTTGTTTTATATTTAATATGTATGGTCAAGAGATAATGAAATTCTTTGCATATATTTGTATTCTTTAATCAACAAAAGGGGAAATTGAAGGTTAATAATATGCAACTTTCGGGGGGGAGGGGATGTTTGTGTTGCAGTTACTGTATTTGACCCAGAGAGTTATTCCAAGATTGACTGAATGAGCAAAGCTGACCCGCTGTTATTCTGTTTTATCAGAGTTTTATAGCATAACATTTTGAAAGAGGCATGCACTTTCTCCAATTTCCCACTAAAGTGGGAAATTTTTATTCTATTAAGATCCATGAAAGCACACTATGTAAGAATTTTGAAAAATTGTAATAGGCAAAATGAATTCCTGTGGAACTGCACATAATATTATATCTACTAACATCAAGCACACAGTATGTTGTGACTGTGGTTGCCAATAAATAGACAGACAGACAGATAGATTGATAGATGTGTGTGTATACACACACAGTGTATAAGTACACATATGCACACACAGTATGTATATATGTGTGTGTGTGTGTGTGTGTGTTTGTGTGTGTGCGTGCGCGTGTATTTATTTTGGGGGGGCATGACATATATATACACAATATACACAGTATATATAGTATACACACACACACACCTGTCCATCCATCTGTCCATCCACCATCTCTCTCTCTCTCTCTCTCTCTCTCTCTCTCTCTCTCTCTCTCTCTTTCTTTCTTTCTTTCTTTCTCTCTCTCTCCGTCCGTCCTTCCTTCTGTCCCTCTTTCTCACTCTCCCATCCTTCTCTCCCATGCAGGGATTCAGAAAGTTAGAATCTGAAATTTATTGAAT
>JANHFL010001711.1:140626-153068 GCA_032468155.1 Oxyrhabdium leporinum | reverse complement strand
CTTAATATAGCTCCTTACCTGTGTTCGGTCAGACTCAGAGCGGCTCTTTTTCCAGGTGTACTCTAGGCGTCTTTTTTAATATATTTAATAGTGGTAAAATTGCACATATTTTGAAATTATTGCTATAGCATCTATTTTCCTGGCAGTTTTAGATTTATAACTAATTGGAATGCCAAACTTACAAAGGTACTAAAGTCTTAAATGTGTAATTATGTAATTTTCTCTTGATCTTTCAGAGTCTTTTTGAGAGCAATTAATCAGTATGCAGATATGCTGAACAAAAAATTTCTTGATCAAACCAGCTTTGAGCTGCAGGTAAAACATATACCAAACATTGTTTTCCTTATTTCTAAAAGACCTTATCAATATATATTTCTGTGGTCCCCCTTTTAAAGATTCTCATTGAATGTGCTAACTATATATGGCATAAGATATAGTATGTATGTAATTATTTATGATAGATTGATAATCTGTATATTATAGATATATAGAGTTTACACAGATTTTGAACATAATGACAATCTGTATTTTAGTTATCCATATTATTTTAGTTATTTTTATACTAATTATTAAAAGTTTTGATTACAACAATAAAAGATAATATAGACTAAACGAGAAAGAAGATGTAAAAAAGCAAGGAAGAAAAAAGTAGAAAAAATATTCCCCTTAAAAAAGCAATCCCCCACTTTTTTCAGGACAAAGAGTCCTAACTCTTAGCTGATAATTAGATTAATGTATGTTCAACTCAATATTCCATATTTCAACTCTTAACTGTAGACAAATCAACATTTAAAAAGTGGTTTCACTTTTTAAGCTCACAGATATTCTTAACTTTAAATAGAAAGACAATTAAATATAAAGCCAATTTAAATGATATCAGATTAGAATACATAAAATAAATGTAGGGAGAAAAGCTTAAATATCATGTCGATTGTAATCAAAGCCACATGTTTTTTTTTCCTTTCCAAATGTCAGTAAATCCAAAGAATATCACCGCAAACAAGTCCCATTCAAATAATTTTCCATCTCTAAACTTTTAACTAGATTAAAAACCACATTTAAGAAACATAAAGAAATCCCAGGATCCCAAGATAAACAAAAGTCAAAAAGTTAACATGACAAAGAGGGATAATTTCTTCTTTAAAGAAAACAAGCTCACAAAAATGCCTTACTTCAAATGGAAAGACATTTAAGTACAAAACCAGTTCAAATACTACCAGATTAGTATGCACAAAGCTCCACTTGTGGCTGGAGCAAGTATGACAAGTTCCCTCAGCTCCTGATTCTTTCACCCTCCAGGAATTGCTGCCTCTGGGGAAGAATGGTGGATTGAAGATAGCTCCACCAAAAGTAGAGCTGATGTTTGTAGCAAAAGACAGAGAGCTGACAAGTGGATTGGCTCCTTCAATCCTATCTGGATAAAGAGAGGATGTGAGATCACTCAAGCTGTTCTCCATTCAGTTGTTTCACATTTATTATTTAAATAGAAAAATTCCGAAAGGTTATTGTACCATGAACCAAATTTCAGAAGACCCTAACTGACTTTTCTAAGCTTTTTTTTTTTTAAAAGCAGGTTGCTATCTTTTTGTACTGGCATATTAGTGATAGTACATTGATCTTTACACATTTTATTTCTAAGACAGGTATATTTGACTATACGGTTATTTTGTGGCCTACCTAAAGTCTTTTCTCCACATTAATGTTCATATAAGCAGGTTCTTCTTCCGACTTCAAGCCTTCCTTTTCCTTTCCCAGAAGTCCTCCATGCTATTATTTCAAGCTTTCTATATTTTTGGCTTCATAAGAAATTTACATTACTGTATCTCAGGTTTTTTTCTCAATAGATAAGGCATTTAATGAAGTGCAAAAATCACCAAGTGGATTTTGCAATCCAAGACATCCCCAAAATCTGCAGCTGTCTCTTGAAAATTCTGTTGAATATATGCTACCAGATAAGATCCAAATACTGATGGGTCAGACTGCCTATTTTCATCAAATCAACTCAGAGAGAGTGGAAAGTTTTGTATATTAACAAATTGATCTTTAGGGTTGTAGTCTTTAATTTTTTCAAAACAGTAATAATCATCGCTTAGAATGGAGCCAGGAACTGATTTAAACTCAAAAGGACGTCACCATGAGCCGTTATGGTGTAGTGGTTAGACTGCAGTACTGCAGGCTACTTCTGCTGGTTGCTGGCTGCTGGCTGCAGTTCAGCAATTTGATTCTCACCGGCTCAAGGTTAACTCAGCCTTCCAATCTTCCAAGGTCTATAAAATGAGGACCCAGATTGTGGGGGACAATATGCTGACTCTGTAAACCACTTTGAGAGGGCTGTAAAGCACTGGTATATAAGTCTAAGTGCTATTGCTATTGCTTTTAAGGCAGCTTGGTTCCATAATACAGGAACCTGTTGGGATTTCTTTATTTTAATCAAGCAAAAATAAGGGCACTTGCTTTATGTCATATAATTTGTTCAGATACTCCATTGAATAATTTTTCCAAAGCCAATTTTTACTCAAAAAACAAACTTAAAATATAATCTTCAACCTTGTGTGCTATATGACTTTGTTCCCTTAATATTCAATAGAACAATAAAGGACACCTCTCTTCTTTTGGGAGGCTCTCAAACTATATTTAAGAAGATTTTTAAAGGGTTTTTTTTCCACTTTAAGTACAATATAAATAGATATTCATTCCTTTTCTGTTTTACTTGATTTCAGTATGTCTAGGCAAGCACGTTTCTTTAATCAGTATTTATTTGTTAAATTTATTTGCTGCCTATCCTGCTGTGGAGCCACTCTATGTGACGTAAAGAAAGAAATGAAATGATGTTTTCTTAATATATACACTACATTAATATACACAATATAAATTACATCTTTGCTAACTTACCTGTATCAATATATTTCAGTATTAAAATGTTGACAATTTTTATATTTTTTTCAATTTCCAGCTTTGGAACAACTATTTTCATCTTGCTGTTGCTTTTCTTACCCAAGAATCATTACAGCTGGAGAATTTTTCAAGTGCTAAAAGATGCAAAATACTTAACAAGTAAGTTATATGTCAGATATAAAACCATGAATAGGAACTTGGAAGTTTATTAGCATAATATTACTTGAGATGCTCAGAACACTCAAGACAGGTTGACAAGTAATCATAGTATGATGAAAGATTAGATTTGAAACTATGATTCAAGTATTTATCATATTTTTAGCATCAAGTTAGGATCAAAATTAAAGTATAAAGCAAACGTTTACCTTATGTCATATCAATGCTTCAAAATTAACATTAGAAAATGCAAGTTTTAATCCTCTATTTTTTCTGTTCATTTTAATCTCATTTTAACAGTAGTTTACATCGCGATAATATTAAAGATCTTGTAATGTGTAGATAATAGAAATTTTGTATAATGGCTACATTAAACTCTTTGATTAGAGGAAAACAATATCTATATTTATCACTGATTGAAAACCATTTATAATGTTTTTTCATAAAAAAAGAGAAAAAGAAGTATTTATTATTTGTTGGTGTGATGATTAGAAAAAATACTTTTGTTATCATAAAGCAAGATATAATTCTGTAATTGTATTTATATTTGCTGCTAATATATTTACTGATTTTACTCTTTATTAGTTTGTGTTAGTTTTTATAAACTAGTTTTGTAAAACTTGCAACAAAAAATATATAATAAAAGTTCTTGTAACTAATCTTGAGATTAATTTTAATGTGAACTTCATGGATAAATCTCAGACATTTGTCATGCCTTTGCTTTTGCTAGCTTTAGAGGAGTAGTTTACAGATTTTATTTAAAATTTCAGTTTTAAAGCTCATATATAAATTACAGTGGGTTGAATTTCAATATTTATTTATTTTCTTTTTTATTTATCAAATTTTTAAATTGTTCCTCTCCCTCACATTTGTACTTTGGGTGATGTACAAATAAATATTTAAACCAGTTAAAAATTATATAAAATTTTAAAAGAGTCAAGTGATGTTAGAAATGATTTAAAATGTGGTGGCAGGGCTTTCAGGGCAGTAACCTACTTTATGGTTGTGTGCTTCTCCATGCACCCCAAGCAAGGTCGCAAAGTGTGGGCCCACCTTACCTCCAGGAAGAGAATGTCCACAGAGACAATACGTCTTTCCATTCACAATAGGATTTTGTAGCAAGGTCTATATATTCATACTGCGTTGCCTGTTATTCCACTGTTTCCCTTCTTCTCTCTGTCCCTCTTCACAGATTTTTAGAGTGGTTGTAAATAATAGAATTATACTCCCTTTTTTTCCCTTTTACAAGTGAACAATGAGAAACTTTATCCATGCTTAATCCATTCTTTCAGTTCAGCCCTCTCAATCCTGCCCCTCACAGAGTTGTTATTGTTGAAAAAATAGGAGATATGTGCCTCATTGAATTATTCATAGATAGATAGATAGATAGATAGATAGATAGATAGATAGATAGATAGATAGATAGATAGATAGATAGATAGATAGATTTATTTATTTATTGATCCAAACAATAATTCTGTCATTAATAGAGTACCAAACATGTTAAATAAAAAGATGTTTATGAATTCGCAGATAACAACCAACTTGTAGCATATAAGCATATGCTTGTAACAATGAACATTTTTATAGTAGTGATGCCAGT
This sequence comes from Oxyrhabdium leporinum, assembly GCA_032468155.1. Taxonomy (NCBI): domain Eukaryota; kingdom Metazoa; phylum Chordata; class Lepidosauria; order Squamata; family Cyclocoridae; genus Oxyrhabdium; species Oxyrhabdium leporinum. Next base: position 148,414 of record JANHFL010001711.1, on the reverse strand, counting down.
TTGCCAGCATCAGAGATACGAACATACTGTAGAGATACATGTTTGCATAATGTCTTGTTCATAATTCATTACAAACTTCCATATTGACTTGTTGATGCAGCTTGTTACAGCTTTAGAAAGGTAAAAATCTAACCCAATGAGATATTAATCATTGGAACTGAACTAGTATTTTCTGTGATGAAGGCAGCCTTCCCCTAAGCTTAAACCAGTGGGGTTATTAAATGGAATGATGTAGCAAAGGCCTTTGTAACACCACAAACCCTATCTGTTTTTGTTTATCCGAAAACTCAGGCTGTGTAGAAACAAATTCAGGCTTACAACTTCTGTTGGTCACTTTCTGCATTAAAAGCTTCACTTATTCACACATTTATGAAGCTCAGATTTTAACGAACCAGTATTTCCGTTCCAGAAAATTTGAATCAGGAAGCCCACTGTGTAAAGTACCTCATTTGGTTTGATGGCTCCAAACTACAAGTTCCCATTCACTGTTATACTTTCTAACAAGCCTTGGCAAGCCTCAGCTTGGTCTGGTAACTTTTCGTGGCATGTTTTTATTTGACTGCCATTACCTCAAGCAATTCTCATGGGAACAATCTTTTTTGAGAGAGAATGAACTGACTTGTTCCAGGGGCTTCAATTTTGCTATGTTTCCACAATCCACATAAGCAAAACTCTTTGAGAACAATCCCCTTATGTGTCTCCTGTGTTCTACCATTAGTGTTTTTATACAAATTGCACAAAATAGATAGACAGATATTCAGAAAAACGAATGGACGGTCACACACCAAGCAAGTAACTAGTTTCGGTTTTCCTGTCTTTGTCGCTGATTTCTGAAGATTGGATCAAAAAAATGAAAGCATGTATGTGTCTAAATGGTCTGTAGAATGTGAGAATATAGTTCCATAATCTTTTTGCTTAGATTTTTGTTTGATTTATGATTAGAGTACTTAAATAGATTAAAAATACAGTACTCTCCTGGATAAGAGAGACTGTTACAAATATTACTTTTCTCATTAACCTTCTAGATTACACATCAGTTTCTACACAAACCTTGAATATAGCAAGACATTCAAAGTACTTATCCTCATATCTAGTACCTGTTTTATTTAGAGAACTCTCCTAGGCTCTCAATCACAGATGGCAACCTTCATTTCCTGCCAGTTGCTAAGATGACAGCTTCAGGAAGTTGATGCTCAGCTGTCAGCCTGCTGTTTTCCTTCCTTATTTCTTTTCTAAACAGAGGAGGTTTCCTCAGTATATTTTACCACATAGATCTAATCACTAAATCAAAATTCAGTGGGAATTTTTTATTTTACTAAGTAACAAGTAAGTAAAGTAAACGCACAGAAGCTAAAAATCATTTCTGGTATCGAATACAAGATGCATTCGATTCCTAATAATTTCTAAGAACACCATACTGTATTGCTGTTTTTATTCAAAATTACAATTTCTAGTTGAATTGCTTATTGAACTAGAAATCAAGTTGAACACGGGAAGTGTTGAGCAGGAGAATTCTAATAATTCACCATCAGTTGATGGTGAAATCCCTTCAAATTTCTGCCCAGAGTCACTTGACAATGAAATGGGTGACATATAAATGTAATAAATAAACAAACAAACAAACAAACAAATAAATAAATAAATAAATAAATAAAATATCTTTTAGCCTCTGAGGAAATCAGGGTCCTTTATTCTGACACATGTCCCCATCCAACACATAAACACCAATGTTTAAATTGACATATTCAGCCACCTTGTAATCATAGGCTAATATACTTTGCTATATCTGGTTTTTATTGGTATTTTCTTCTTGTTATTGTAATTTCTTAATTTCAGTCTTATTCTTCTAACAAGATTTAGGTATCCATTAAAACTAAAAATCCCTGACCTTAATATACTGTAATATCAACATGCCAGCTATAGCAGCTGACCTTACATAGTTGGTTTATAGCAAAACTAGCCTCTCTGTATCAAGACCCTCAAAGTGCCCTACCTGGTTGCTTCCAATTCCTTTCTGTCTGCCTAGAGACTTACAATAAGGAAGTCCGTGTTTCATTATTGTGCCACGGAATCCAACTAATTTGGCTCTTGAGTGTACTTCCAGTCCTCTCTGTTGCTATGCTTTGCCCTTTCTGTTGCCATGTCTGGATTTCTTATGATGAATTTTTCAAACAGAATGATTCCCACTGCCCTGACTTTCCCAGCCAATTGAGAACAGTTGGCAGGTGTGTTTATATGTGCATAAAAATAAAAGCAGGTCCATAAATTACAGTAAAGAGTCTACATCAGTGAGAATATGCATAGAAAGTGCTTATAGCTGAGAAAATATGGCTAGATTCAGTTTGAAAATTAAAATGCTTTTCTTATTCTGGTTTAGTTCTGACTGAGGTTTCTTCCTATGTTTCTGGTTCAAGCTCAGGGTCATGATCCATGTATTTGACCTGAATTAGTTTAATTCAAGCTTATGCCATAAAATATAAATTATCTAGATTACAGTGTTGTCTTCTAAAATCAAACAGAACAAATTATTTGGTTTAATTTGAATTGTTTATGGTATCCTAATTACCTTCTTCAAATTGTTGCATTTGGGTTATATAAACTTCCACACAGAATTATTTTTTTAAATAAACATTTCCAGTACAATACAAGAATTAGAGAAGACTGGGATAATAAGATGACACACAATACCTAAATAAATAAATAGGTGGTTATTTGAAAGTGATAAATGAGTGATTATTTGATAAATAATTGGGTATTTGCAAGTGATTATATTTTCAACTAAGAATCAAAAGGTATTAAAAGCAGATATTTATAAGCAATGAATTAAGAAAGTTAATTGTATGGAAATCAATAAAAGCATGTGGTTAAAGCAAAATTTATATATGCTTATGGGGAAAATACCTATACTACATCATTGTGATTTAAATCATCATTATATTCAATATCAAATGCTTTTATTGAGTTAAAATTAAAATTCAAAGTTTTATTTTGATTTTTTTTCTCTTCATAAGCATAAAATGCCAAGATGTTTTATAGGAAATGTTTTAGATTCTGTTTGTATAAAATATAAGTTTTAGCGTTATTAATCTTTATAATATCAATTGAGTTGCATAAATAAATATTTGAAACATAAAATCAAAGTCCAAATGAGGAACTTTACTAGCTCTCATTTAAAAATAGTTCTATATCTTTTTCTCCTGTAAGAGACTGACCCATTTCACACAGAATGTGCCCTCTCTCTCTCTCTCCCTCTCCCTCCCCCCTCCCATCTATTTGAGTGGCATGGTGGCCTAGTGATGAAGATGCTCACCTCCCACTACGAAGGTTGAGAGTTCGATCCTAGGTAGCGGCAGATGTTTCTCTCCTAGGACACAAAGAAAAAATATCTGCTGTGAACTCAATGGCATCAGGAAGGTCATCTGGCCAACAAACATTGAACTTAATCCAGTCGTCCAACTCTACCCCAAATTAAGGGAGTACAGGGTTGGAAAAAGGGAAGTTTTTAAAATTTATTTGTCACATTTCTGAACTTCCCACCTTCCTCAAATAGAGACTCTGGGGAGCATACAACCCGTAGATGGACCCTTTTGAACTACCATGCCAAAATGGTTACTAACTCATTCTCAGTTCAAGTGTGTGCTTAAAAAGAAGAGATCCTGGAGCTTTCCAGAATATCAGAAGTAATGGGGTAGTGTCACTGTTTGGGATAATCACAGAGAATGTTTGTCAAAGCAAAGTGAATCCGATATATCCCAGTGCCTTAACTTTCTGGTTTGACAAATCGAGGCCATCATGTCTTTTTTTAAACAAAATACAATTAAAGTAAAATAAGTATGGTATTAGGCCTGGAATATAATTTGTTGTGTTTTTCATTAATTCAGTATAAATATCTTGCTTAGTCATTATTATCAGTAATTATGTCTTTCTACTGCACTGGTGGTTTCAGTTACCAAAAAAAGAGGTGTGATATATAGTCATATTAATACATGGAGTTTAGAGAATATATGTAGAGAATACATAAGCTCTAGTGTACAGATCATCTGCTGTAGATAACAATACGCTGAATTACCTTATTCAGAGATTTCATGTAAATGCTGAACACCTTGAGGGTTTCTACATGGTGTAAATACCAGGATATCTGATGGTAGACTATTTTCATTCTGAATTTTGAGTCCAGGAAATTAAATGCCCCTAAATTAATGGAAAAAAGCACTTTTGACAATTTTATGATTTACCTGTTGTTTTTCAGGTTCTTTTCATCAGTATTTTTATACTAATTGATATCAGTACAATATTTATATTCTTATTTCCCTCAGAAGCATAGTTATCTTTTAGGAGACATCATCAACTTTTTTATTTTCTAATGATTCCCAACACATTTTAAAAACCATTGTGCAATTTTTCAGCGTTACTGGTTACCATTACTTAACTGAAACTTGAGATCTATATTTTGAAACCATTTGTCCCAAACTATTTTTCCATTGTCGAATGTCATTTCCCCAACCAACCAGATTTGGTTGTTTTATACCAGTGTTTTGGCAGGAACAGTTCCAAACTAGATCCCAGATTCACAAACTAGCAATTACAAATTGCTCCCTTACATACAGGCTATGCCCAGATTATCCCTTGGGCATAATTACCCCTAGTTTAAGAACCAGTGCTCTAGATGTCATCTGTATATTTAAGGTTGTGGACAGTCAGCCATCACTTAGTCTGAAACAACCAAAAGCTGAAAACAGAGGATGTGTTCACCTGAATCTAATTTCCCCTTCATATAAATTATAGTCCTGGAGATTCATATAATTTTGTTTTACGAAAATATGTAACTTTCCTCACTAAATAAATGAGTAAGTATATTTTTACTCATTTGTTTAATTGGGTTGTCTTTATCTGGTTTTAGGACTTGTGAAGAGAATTTACCAGACTTTAGATTATATGCATTCAGATATATTTAACTTTCAAAAGGGTTCACAAATTTTTAAGCCCCACTGTATATCCATCTTTTTTTTAAAATGCAACATCTAATAAAATAATATTCTATTTTTGTTTATTTTCTGGTAGCTTTCCAGACACCATATATTTCATTTCATTGTCTCAGCAGGTGTCATGGTTATTTTAAAAAATAACTTTATAATTAATGTGATTGGATCTTCTTGATTCCTGCTATTTGTCATTTTCTACATTCCATGTATGCTAAAATAAGCTAAACATAAAATATTCCCTAAGGGTACTGAATTTGTTTTATTCAGATATCGGAGACTGAGAAATGAAAAATGCTTTCATTAATCTACACAGCCACCTTAGATTCACAAGGGACAGTTATGCAATGTGCCAGTGAAAATCCCATAGGTGAAATGTTTACAGAAAAACTAGTACCCACTGGAATTCTTTTTCCCTTTAAGAAAAGTTGTGAAATACAGATGTTAAAGTAGGAGCTAGGATGCATGAGTTTAGAAGTTTATTTATTTATTTTTTATTTAAATCATTTTCTTTCTGTATGGTTTATGAATGTCAATGTATTGTTTGCTTACATTTTCCCTGTTCTTAACAGTAGAAATATTACTTAACAAATTGAAAAACCTGCCATTATTCAAAGTTATAAAATGAAATTTAGTTCTAAATGCTACTTGTTTTAATAGGGAGTTAGCCCCTATCAAAACTATTAAAAGTATTAAAGAATTTTAATAAAAAGTATTAAAAGAATTTTAATAAAAATTTGCACTTTCTCTAGATATGGTGATATGAGAAGACAAATTGGTTTTGAGATTCGGGATATGTGGTATAATCTGGGTAAGAATCCCAATATTTGATTCTTGAATATACTGCTTTTGTGAATTTATGCCTGATTTGCAAATTTTGTGAATATATAATTGTATATTTATTTCTGCATTACCCTGTAAAGATGTAGCTGACATATAAAAAATATACATACAATAGGTTTTTTATTGTTATGGCTTGTGCGGCAAAGCCATTAACAGAGAATTTTGATGTGACAGATTAGTTTATATCCATAAACTAACTAATTTCAGAAATTACCTTTCCTGAAATTTATTCATTAGTAGACAGGATGAACAGTTCTTTTGAGATGTAGGAGATTGCAATCTAATATTAATTTTGGCTTTGTTTTTAAGTATTTGAAATACGTAATTGTTTCTTTATTTACCTTTGTTGCTTCAAGCTTATTTGGTATCCTTAAGTCTAGTGAATGACCATGCCGTTTATAAATATTATAGAAAGCACATAATACTTAAAGGAAACAATATTTAAATTATTTTATAGATTTTGATGAAAAGGCTTTGTTCTAAAACATTTTTCTTATGTACTTCTTTTATAGCTTGAATATATCTCTAGAAAAACAACAAATCTTGTCAGAAGTAGGCAACATGGTTTCTTTCAGATAGTTTGAAATACAACTCCTATCAACCACAGTAGTACAGATTGTGGAATTTTTAGCCCAAAATATATGGAGAACTATCTGGCCCCTGGACATTCTTCTCTTACCAGTTAAGAGGGTGGCCCCCTTGAGGCTTCACACACAAACTGTTAATAGACTGAAAAAGTTTCCACTTTAACTAGCTGAGAGATAAATGGAATTCTAAAAGTGAAAGTTGTCCAGGTTCAGATTTTTGTAACTTGAGTTTATTCTCTTCAATAAATCGTATTAAATCCATGAAGAGCCTTGCTTTCTGTTGAAATGGGCTGCCAAGAGATTGATAGTTTCTATAATTTAGGACAATACTTCTTTAATCTGATTAAGTGAATTGTGGACTGCACCTATATCTTGTTAAATCTGCACATTTTTTGTACTTTTGCTGTAATACATGGCACTGATACCTCTCCAGAAATGATTATTCGTAACATATAATGCAATGACCCACAGAAACTTACGATTAAAGCTAAAATTGATGTATGGAGCAATTTTAAAAGAGTACAAAAACACAATTCATTGTATTGTTAATAAAATAGTTCATAATATACTTAAAATATTTAGTCATTTTTAAAAAAAAATATTGTGGCCATTTTCTTACAATCTTTGCTTTATGGAGTAATAAACATCAGATCAAGATAATTGCTTCCATCAAATGTCAGTGCAAATATTGTAGATTGAAATATCTGAAATCTCTAAAGATACTGTAAATGTAACTATTTGCTTTTTTAATTGACATTCACCTAAATGTTGGTTGAATCATATTATTATATTTTTAAAGTACCATACTGGAAAATTATTGAATATAAAATACCAATTTTATGAATAATTGTTAGTTAGGATTGTAGAATGTTCAGTGTAATAAGGCAGTCAATGTTCCGATATATCTCCTGATTATTATGTGAATAAGAAAGAAGATTAATATAGTAATTCTATGAGTTAGAAATATAATTTGCTAGAAATGTGGTAAAGAAAATGACAGTAGACACTGCCTCTTCAGAAACTTCTGAATTATTTTCTTTACTTCAATGTGTTAATGGCTTGAATCAATAATAAAGCAAAATACAGTACATAGTATTAAACAATTGAAACACCCTTATATGAACTCTGATCTTGAAACCATAAATTACAAATTACAAAACCTTTCAGATAATTTTCCTAGATATCTACTGCAACTATTCCTATGCTGATGCTTTTTGTTGTTACTGGTTACTTTTATCTTGATAATAAGTACATTGCTTAGAGTTAAGTCTTTTGATTATAAGTATCAAACCTGTTCAAGAGATTTATTTATTTATTTATTTATTTATTTATTTTCACATTTATATACCGCCCCATTCCGAAGACTCGGGGCGGTTTAC
>JANHFL010001711.1:117481-133100 GCA_032468155.1 Oxyrhabdium leporinum | reverse complement strand
GATTAATATACTGATGTAAGAGTATTGCTTATAAGCTGTAAACCGCCCTGAGTCTTCGGAATGGGGCGGTATATAAAATGTAAAAATAAAAATAAAATAAAATGTCAACTGAATAGTTTTTCATGCAAATGGTGTCATCCTCACTCTTTCCTTTTGGAGAGGTTGCTTATACGGAAGGCAACTGAATTTGATGCCATCCAGACAATTAAGGGGACAGTGCGAGCTTCTTCCAGTAGGCATTAGGCAGATTACCTGTAGATATCTATAGATACACCCTGTAAGCCAGAGTGAATCTTATTTCATTTTACAAGGTGTTATATAGATGATAGCTAAAGTTTTAAGTTAACTATTTTTTTGAGAATTTCCTCCTACTTCTTGGTGTTTTGAACAAATAAATGATCTTCTTGAGAGTTGTTAAAAAGGGTGACAGTTTGTTTCCTTATTTCTTCTAGGTTTCAAAGCTACTTTATTAGTCCTTAAAAATCAAAAAAAATTCTGTACATCTGGAAGGATTGGTTCTAGGCTGATTTTTCCACGTTCCTTATCAGTGATCTAATCTTGAAAGACAGAATATGGATACACTTGGGACAGAGTCAAAAACATCCTAATTTTATAGAGATTTAAAGAGATAATTGTGTTGCTAAGTTTTAGCAAAACTCTATAACCATTGCTGCTTTTGGAGAGCCACGTGGGTCCTCCTACATGTATTTGGTACATTTGACAGCATAATGGTTCACCCAAAGAATGCAAAAGATATTCTCCTGCTTATATTATTACTCTTAATGAGGAGCAATGAACAAGTAGTAAAACACAAGAGCTGGAAGTGCTTTGAGGCTTTCTTCAATAGCAACTTTTACTACTGCCTTCTAATTTATATTCAGTTTTTAAAGAAAGGAATAAGCCCTTTCTGCTTATTTCAAATTTAACCCTCTGTTTCAGACACTTAGCAAGATGGATCAAGGAGCTGTGGAGCTTGTCTAACGTCTCTGTGATGTCAGACAGCTCTTGAAGAATCACAACTTTGTTTTCAGAGTTAATATATACTGTTTGACCATCAAGTTGTCAGAATTGAACACTGCCCAGGGAATTTAGAGGCTGAATCCAATATTGACAATTCTTTATTTTGCTGCAACTGCGCCAGTGCGCCACATTGCAATAAGAGAGGTGAGGCAAAGTATCATAATGTCTGTTTAGCCCTGGCTGGTTAAACTCCTCATATTTATTACTTAATAGAAGAGACTCATTTCCGCTTATGTTTGTGGCTCCTTTTGTTGATAAAAAGCTCCTGTAGCTTGGATTATTGAAGGCTCTTTGCAGGCTTTGCTATCCAGAACAAACCCAAGGCAATTCTTCTTTACATCTGCAGGCAAGAGAGTGCATATCCAAAAGATATTGTTCAGCGAAACAGCTCCCTGTACAACCATGGAAACTCTAATCACTTAGGCAGAGAATGTAAGAAATAAAGCTAACAAAATTAAGACTCAATAAAACAAAAGAGTTTCCCACAAAAACCACAGCCATTGCAAAAGAAGAAGCGAAACAAAAAAAACAAACAAACCATCCCATCCCCAAAAGGAAGAAAAACTTACTCTCACAGGAGTATGTAGGTAGTCTTCAACTTACCACCATTGGCTCAGCAACTGTTCAAATTCATGGCAGTGCTGAACAAAGGGGACTAAGACTGGCCCCTGAAGTTGCAGCTATTGCAGTGCCTCTAGCGATGGGATTAAAATTTGGGCACTTGGCAGCCCTTCCACACTTATGACCACAGGGGGCCAACTCCTCCCTCCACTAGTCTATCTTCCTTCATCTATGCCATCTTGTCCTTCTGCACTTCACAGCCCTTGCCACCCTAGTTGACCTTTGCTGTCTTTGTTCTCTCACTTCTGACCAAGTATGTCCACCCTAACTTTTCACCAGGTAGCTGCTGGCCACACAAGGCTTTCAATCAAGTTCTGACCAACACCACATAGACAAAAAATAAAATAAAATAATATCTGGCTTGTGTTAGATTTCAGAGGTATAGTTAAATTAATGGCATGGAAGAACAAAGTCCAGTATTTTAAGTGTCACTTTACTTTTGATAATTTATTTGCATAGCAGCTGGATCTCTTATTATATAAATAGAAGAGTTCCTTGCTTGTCCTTTCTCTTGTACTGGTTCAGTTTTAATGTTGTAATAAAGTGTCAGTCTTCTTTGGTAGAGATCAGTTATCTATCCAAGTTTGTTCATTTGTTTGTTTGCTCTAAAATATTATTGGATGTGTGTTATGCTTGTATTTCTTTGCTTGAAACATAAGAAATACTTGAAACAATATTCATTCACTTTTTACGTCCGGGTTTGTTTTGCTTTTCAAATTGAAAAATCTATTGCTGAAAAATGCAAACAAAATTTCCTCGAGCAAAAGAATTTGTAATTAATTGTTAAAAATCTAAATGTAAAGTATTATTTGTTGTGAACAGTATTTCCTGACATTTATCTTACTTGACATTTTTCTCTCTGCCTCATGTTTTAATTTTCTCCTAAAATGCAAAATTTGGGCCAGAAAATGCTTTGCTTGGAGTGTAATCATTGCTAATAGACTGCTTGCAGTGTTAAAAGATGTTTAAAATTGTTATTGAAATCTACTATGGGAATTCTAAAATATTTATTTCATTCTTTGTACTCTCTTGTAATGTAGTCAGAAGTTTGTTTTTTAAAACATTTCTATTATTTTCAAAGTTAGCAATTGCCCCTCTTACCATCTTGTCAAACTTTATCATTAGCTATCATTTATACAAAAGGAATGTTTTAGAAATGTTTCAGTGCTCAGTAATTAAGTCTGCTTTCTATTTAATTAAATTTGGGGCTTAGTCAGTAGGAGCAAGTATGTCAAGTCAACTTACCCATGAACTTTTCAACATGTATATTTAGAAACAGTTCCAAATGTTGATGAACCTTGAGCAAAGAATTTTGTAGTAAATCCCATCTTCTGCTAGAGGGTCACTTAAGCAGTAGAAAATTGGACAAGTAGTTTTGTATAGTTGGGCCTCATACCTTTGAAATGTCCTACGACGTTACAGAACATCATTAAATTTGGTAATATTACGGAAACAAAACTATATCCAGCTGTTAAGAGCAGCCTAAAGTGCTGAGAAGGTGAATAAAAATTCAATTATCACTGGACTCTGATCACTACAGAAGATACTTTGTATATGTGTAAGCATTTCTACTTTATATCATCACTCAGTGAAGTGACTTACAACTTCACCACACGCACACACAAACATATTCATGTTCATCATCAGTTCCCAAATTGTGAACCTTACAAAACTGATATACAGCAGCTATTGTTCTTGTTATTATTATGTCGTTGCGAACAATATACTAAGGGAGAAAGGATACTTGGGAAAAGGAGATTGCTGATTTCTTAAAAAGTGGAAAATTAAAAACAATGAGGAAAGCTATTCCAAAAGTAAGAGGGGAATGTAATAACAATAATGACACAAAATTCATACTATAATAAATCAACTAAAGGTGCAGAATGCAATGGCAAACCTGCAAGAGGAAAGAAAACACCGGGTTTTATTTAAATTGTAAAAAAAAAAGATATGTTTCATCTGAGTTTAGAATTGATAACCTTTCCAATGAATGGCTTAAGTCTGAGTAAAGGGGTCAGATTTACAGTTCCTAAAGCTATTTGCTTAACACAGTCAGATCTCTTTACCATAGGTTCTGGCAGACAAAATCCAAATAGCTGGTATTGGATGAGCCTTTGCAGCATAAAAGGACTAACAAAGTTTCATAACCTTCCTATTGGGTAGGCAAGCAGCAGAGAAATGGAGGAGGGGGCGGGGGGGGGACTAGGAAAACCCACAGTGTTCCCAGCCCCACATTACACAAGAACTCTCACTAACTTCATCCAAATTGAGCCATACAGTATATGCATTGTCAACGATGGAAAGAAGCCTCCTTTCCCTAATAAACTGCACAAGCTGACATAAAGTCACAGAAAGATACCTGGTGCTGTTTTGTGTCTTCCAAGACACATCTGCGGTCTGAATATTGTTTATTTATACATGGGATATGAGGGATATATTTAAACATTTTATGAGCTTAGATGTAATAGGGTCCACTGAGAATTTTTGATCAATTGAGCATATTGCTGGTGCAATTGCTTGCAGAAATATCCTTAAGCAGCCTGCAGGGAATATCAGCAGAGAGATGAATTCGGTGCTCTCAGGACTCAGATAGTGCAAACTTGGCTTTTTCAGCAGCCTGTCGCCCCAGCTTCTTTTCTCTGATGACTAACTAGGTGGGAGGGACTCTACTGCCTTCCTTTTGAGCATGGTGTTCACATGATATGTCTGAGGGAGTGCATTTTGCTTCAAAACAGATACCAGGTTTTACTGGACAAGTGAATTATGCAACCATCTAATACTAAAATATTGAATCTGGCTCCAAAATCCAAACAACCATTAGATGACAGAAAAGAGATATAGAAAATGGGTAACTCATTGCTGTCATCTCATGCTTATCTGGATTTTTGCAGCCCAGTTTTGGTGTGTGAACTTCACGGATGACCTAGATATGCAGGCATATGACTGGTTGTTGCAAAATCATTTCTCACTAGCTTACCTAGGAATACATATAACAATATTGTGAACCTTCTGAGTATTTCCAGCTCGCAGACCCTATTTTCCCCCCCCTAACCTGTCAAAATGAGTGGCATACTGCAAGTATATGCCAGACAAAATTACATTGTCAACTTGTGGATTTTGGAAAAGATTATTCTATGCCACCATGATATTGAAAGAAAGTGTAATGTCTGACGAAATAATTTCTAGTATTCTTTGAAAAATTACACCACAGCTAAGTAATTTTTCGCAAATGAAATAATGAATTCTTTCAGTTAAGTGGGTTCCTGTGGGTTAGATATATGTTTGCATTGTGCTAAAGGCACATTTATGACATGCATTTATGTACTTGTGTTTTTCTCTCATGTGTTTTCTCTCAGTATAAGCTTTGAAACCTGTTGAAGTTGCAGGTGTTTTTAGGGTACACATACAGGCAAATTCATTCTGTCCTATAATTAGGAATTAAGAATTGGTGTACTTACAATATAATTTCATTGCTAATACCTATTGTCCCATTGCATTTATCCATAATTCATGGTATTACCATCTTTTTCTACCACGTTGGTGCTATATTTTTGGTTTTGGTTATCTGCTCCAGTAAAAGTGACTCTGCATTGCTAGAGTACTATAATGCAGGATTACTTTGTGTTGTTCATACTTCTAATGCACAAACTGTCTCGGTGATAAGTATACCCCCAAACCTCTAATCATTTTGAGTTATATACATTATATACAATTTGCATAATTTCTTATTTTACATGTACTTGATCTTTTATTACAGTATGAAGATGAAGCTTTCTTTATCAGTGGCAGGGATATCAAAAGAAAAAAACAAGTGGGGGTACATAAAAGGTGAAATGTAGTTGCAATCAGTGTCTCTAAGCCCTCTAAGTCCCAGACATTGGGAGGGCTGTGAGAGATGAGAATTAGAAACAAGAAAAAAACAGTAATTCAGATAGCCATAGCAATAGCACTTAGATTTGTATACCGCTTCACAGTGCTTTCCGGTCTTTTCTAAGAACTTTACAGTTTACAGCATATCGCCAACATGTCCCCAACATGTCCCCAACAATCTGGGTGCTTATTTTACCAACCTTGGAAGGATGGAAGGCTGAGTCAACCTTGAGCCGGTCAGAATTGAACTGCTGGCAGTTGGAAGAATTAGGCTACAATACTGCATTCTAACCACAGCACCACCACAGCAAGCCATCCTAATCCATTCCTCGTGGCTTAGAAAAGATCTTTAAAGATATATTTATTCCCAGGATTTGCAACCCTAGCTAAGGGTATTAGCATCCATCTCACAAGAGGGTTGCTTTATAACTATTGAATTATTGTAGTGTTATTTTTTTATAATACTGATTTATTTTATTGCTATGTTGCAGCCCATTCAGTTCTTTGAGTTAGTCTGTAAAACCCTGTAAAATAAATAATAATTCTAGACGAACATTGTACCTTAAATTCCTATGCTTCTTGTTTTCACTTTATTGACTCTTTCTGCATCTCATCCCACAACTATCCACAAAATACACCTCACTCTCATTTTATGGCCATTCAGTTGTGTTGACACTCTAGTGACATTTTCCAAATGAAGGTACATACAATTGATTGCTTTAGGAAGCGCATGTATTACTCTCAGACTACAGGTAGCTCACAGCCACTTTCCACTACTAATAGCTGGGAAGAAAGGGTGTGGGGGTAAACAAAAGGAGGAGGATATTAAGAAAATGGGTTGTGCCTGCAGAAAAGCTTTTTCTGTATAAAGCATTACACAGAAAAACTGTATAAGTCTGTAAAAAAGATTTGGCTGTTTTACTGATTTTAAGGGAGATGCTTCATACACACATGTTCATTGTAAAACAATAACAATAACAGTAACCATTTTCATCTGCTAGAAAAAGATACTGTCAATCTGTTGAACTGATTAAGTTCTTTTTCATAATTACGATCATGTTAAAGCCTTATTTTTAACTTCATTGCTAGCTGTTTTCTGCCTCGTCTCCCTCCCCTAATGCAATGACTTTGAAGTTCCTTGTTTGATGTATCTGAGGTGAGCCAAGTTCTGTAGTCTTCTAAATAAATGTGAATGTATTTCATCTAACCAAATGATGCAATTGGCAGTACAGCCTAATATATCGTCCATAATAATGTTTTCAATTTGCTTGCATTTGTAGCTATTATAATTATTGTGAAGGATAGAATATGCCTACGTTGAATATGATGTCTTGTCTCTTATTACTGTAATTAACCATCTTATTTAGATTTGCTTTTTAAAAAAATCACCTAAGCTCCATTTAACAATATGTCCAAACATTTCCCAAATGTTCATGTGGCAACAGATCATTATATACAAGCTGGAGGTAGCACTGAAGATGTCAAACTATTAAAATTCAATCAAACATTGCATTTATTGTAAAGCCAAACAACTTTATAACCTAAACACTTCTATGATGACTTATTTGGAGTGTTAATTATTTATGCTTGTTCTGTTTAATTACAGTTTGAAAATGAGATAATCACAAAGCTGGATCATGAAGTAGAAGGTGGAAGAGGAGATGAACAATACAAAGTGTTATTTGACAAAATGTAAGTGCTCATAACAGCTGGATTTATAATGATTAATTACCATTTGTTGTTACAAAATATTTCAAATTAGTCTTTCCTGAAGGATCTGATTCCAAGTTTGATAATTATTTTTTTTACTATCACCTTTTCAGCCTTTTAGAACACTGCAGAAAACATAAGTACCTTGCCAAAAATGGTGAAATTTTTGTTAAACTTGTGGTGCGGCTGATGGAGAGACTTCTAGATTACAGAACTATTATGCATGATGAAAACAAGGAAAACCGCATGAGCTGTACAGTCAATGTTCTGGTGAGAAATGAGATGGTTACATGTGCGATAAAGAAGAATTCTATACAATCTCTTTTTTTCTTAGGCTGCCTAATCTTATGACTACAATTAAGTGGGTAAGAGTCTTCCCTCTGAATGTTTCACAAAAAAGTAAAACTTGAGAACACTTTTTTCTTCTTCTTTAAAACTAGTGTTTACTTTAGAAATGAGGATTAGACAAACCAAGACTAAATTAAATATATGATTCTGTTTATACCATCATAATTCATTTAAGTAAGCTACCAATGAAAGGGGAAATGTACAGGGCTGGGCTGCTGGGGGTTTGCAGGGGTTTAGGTAGACCCTTAGCGAAGATTCCTGGCTGGCCCTGCCCATCCCACCCCTCCCACACTGCCTCTCCCGCCCCTCGCCTCACATGAGTCTCCGTGCAGCCTGTTTCAGATGCAGGTAAGTGCATGGCGCGCATGGAGGCTTGGGAAGGGCGAAAAACCGGACTACCAGAAGTTTGGGAAGGCGGGAAAGGGGCCCATTTCCAGCCTCCAGAGAGCGTCTGGATCCTGGGGAGGCCATTTTTGCCCTCCCAGAAACTCAAGGAAGTTTCCGGGACCCCGGGTAGGGCGAAAAACGGGACTCCCGGAAGTTCAGGAAGGCTGGAAGTGGGCTGTTTGCAGCCTCTGGAGGCTGGGGAGGGTGAAAACGCCCCCCCCCATGGTGCAGGAGGCTGAGTAGGCCATGCCCACCATGGCCATGCCCACCCAGCAACCTGTTGCTGAAATTTTTGAATCCCACCCCTGGAAATGTAGGATGATAAACTCTAACTTTGACAAAAGAGCTTGATTGGTAAATTATGCTATATCTTAAAAGTACATTGGCCTTTGTAGTCAATTTTGTTAGGTGGATTTAGGGGACTAATGTCTGATAGTTTTATGGGAGTATAAACCGTTAATGGCTTGGTTTATTGCAATTTTCTAGAAAACAAAAATTTGAGAATATAAATGGAAAGCATAATTTTAAACCAGTAGAAACCTGACAATTAAAACTTTTTAAAAAATCGGATAGCATGGTAACCAGATATACTGTTGATTTAATTAAAGTATCACCTCTGCATTTAACTGTGAAGTCAAAAATTCTTTTACTTGGTATCTCAAGGCTGCCATAATACAGGAAAATGATCCATAAATATACCTATACAACAGGATGTCAAACTCAAGGCCCGTGAGCTGGATCCAGCCTACGGGGTGCTTAGATCTGGCCTATGGGGCTGTCCTGGAAACAGGGAAGGACTGGCCCACGGTGCCTTTGCCAGCAAAAACGGAGCTCACAATGGCTACATGCGACCCTCCCGAGCTCTGTTTTCAGTTTGACCCCCCCAGCTAAACAGAATGAAACAGAAACCTCAGTATCTTTATAAAATACACACTCAACTGGGCATGAAGTTTTTAAGAAAGTCTGATGCTCTTGTTGACATGGAATATCTGCTGGGATCATTTATTATGGTCTTCCAGGAATTAGGCTACTAAATCCCTGCAAACAGTCATAAACTCATGGGACCAGAACAGCTTCAGAAGCTCTTTACCTGTCATGCCTCTTGTGGGTTATGCATCAGATGGGGGAAAACAGCTAATTTAAACAAGAAAAATAGAGAAAACATCCTTTGGATTTGGTATTTGGTATTATTCTTTTTTTCAAGAAAGAATTCTAAACAAAAGTTAGGAGTATTTATTATCAAATGACTATACAACTTTTATAGTTCCAACCATTTACCACATGTTATAACATCACCATCATCATAATTATTATTCCTAAGTCAAGTCTCTTTGGTGAAGGTTATGGACAGTAATCTGCCACACTGTTTCCATAGAGAACATTTTTTTAAATTTCTTACTCTTGAACAAAGAGATAAGGACTGGACAAAAATCTGGGTGTTTTTACTTGTAGTCTAGAACCTTAACCACTATTACCACTTGCCTCCCTTATTTATTTATTTATTTATTAAGTTAAGACCAATTCCAATGTCCTCTGGGTAGCTTACAAAACTCAAAATAACGCGCATAAAAACAGATACATTAAATCAATAGGCAGCCCAATTAAAATACTATGTTAACAAAAACCCAAAAAACAAAACAGGGGCCAATAAACAATGACAAAGGTAGTCCCCAGGTTGTGACCAGAGACAGTTTTTCAAAGCTTCCTTGAAGCTCAGGAGGGCTCCACCCTTATCTCTGGAGGGATGCTCTTGTAGAGGGTGGGGCTGCATCTGAACAGACATACTTCCTAGGTCCCACAAGATGGCTATTTAATGGAACAGAGCTGGAATGCACCTGACTTTGATGGAAGGCAGTGGATGGGCAGAACCTATTGGTCTCTCCAGTATCTAGGCCCTATGCCATTATGTCAATATAAACCACTTTAAAAGAGATTTAAAATTAAATTAATTTTGCATTTTTAATTAAAATTATATTCTAGTAGAGAGAGATCCTGAATCTCATTATATAAATTTCACTCTTGCAGTTCTCAAACATCAAAAACAGCTAATACATTTATTTTGGTTGCTCAGTCCCTTTCTTGCATTGAGTTCAGGTACATAAATTCTCAGAACTCCCTTGATCCTTCAGACTTCTGCAGTACATGTTTTGCATAACACTTTCTATTTGTAGAATAGGTCTCTGTCTCTCTCTCTCTCTCTCTCTCTGCCTTTCTCTGTCTCTGTCTCTCTCAGGGGTGGACGTGTAAAAATGATTTTTTTTTTATTTTTTTGGCCTCCAGGCTCATTGCTTGAAGTATTTTATTGGCAGATTCAGTCCATAAAAGGGATTATCATTAACGAGGGCTTATTTCTTTGATTATAAACAAGTGTTTGGTATAGTTTTTCTTTTGTTTAACTTCCTGTTTTCCTGTTTACTTCATTAAAAAAAATTATAATTCCTAATTTTTATTAGTCCTTTTCTCCACCTATCTGGATTGCTTTTCCAAAAGTTACTTAATTTCACCTCTACCCTACAAATTGACCCATTATGGATATCAGAATCCAGCCCGGAAAAGAAAAAGAAATATTCTGGCTGGATTCTTAAAATGCTACTTTGTTGCTTCATTAGAAAATATGGACTATAGATTATTTTTTTTGTAATTGTGGTAGACATCCTCTGAGCATCAGTAAACTCACTTATGTGCAATATATGCTTTCATAAAAGTACATTATGTATGCTGTAGATTAATGCACTATTTCTCTAATTTGTGGAATAACTATTTTTAACTCGCCAGGAAATTTATTTGTGCGCACATTTAGAAACCCTGGGGAATCATCAGCTTAATAGGCACTCACATTTAAAACTTATAGAGAAGACAGGTGTTGAAGGACAAAATGCTTGAAAATTTATTTTATAAACATCAAGAAGTTTTTCATTCTATAGAAAAAAAAGGCTGGATTTGTGTAACTGCCTCCTGCATGTGAATTACCTGCATGAATTTATTTATTTTTAATATCATGATTTAAAAACAGAAAAATAAAGGGGGTCATCTTGTTTATAAAATATTAAATGGAAGGAGGCTAGGATTGGGCAGATTTGATTATAAGTTATTTTCTAAAGCTGAAGTTTATGACTTTTTCCAGTTGCTGAAAAAAATTACTTTCAAAAGGCAAGTCTTGTGTCAAGAAGGTATTACAACAATGGGCAATTATGAAATATTCACACTATTTTTGAAGGCGAGATACAGGGATTTATAGGGTGAAAAAGTATTTTAATTAAATTAAAATTTGTAAAGTGGCCCAATTTATAGCAATTCCAAATGGTATGTGATAGATAAAACAAAATTAATAGCAACTATAAAACAAAGATAGTGAATCATGGAGAAGAATTAAAAAACAACACTCTCAACACGCAGCATTTCAACCAGCCAGCTCAAAGTCTGAAGGAAGAGCCAGTTTTCAAGGGCAGTTTTGAATGAGATGAGCCTTGGTGCATATAAATCTTGAGCAGGATATTACAATGGCATGTGCCACAACAGAAAAGTTGGGACTATTTCATTGATGGCACCCAAAGCATGCCAAGTCTACAAGACATGATGGGCAGATGCTATAGAAGGTAGATGGTCCCTCAATTATCCAGGCCCATCGCCATGAAAGATTGTGAAGATTATAACCACTACTTTGAAATGCACCTGAAACGTACTTGTAACCAGTGTAGCTCACAAAGCAGCAATGTTATACAGTCACACTGTGGCATGGTCATAATTTCTTATGCTACTGCATTCTGCACAAGCTGCAGCTTCCAATGGTCCTCAGGGGCAGCCCCCTGTAGAGCGCATTGCAATTGTCCTTGTGCAAAGTGATGGAAGCATTAATAATTGTTTGGAGTGCCTTCAGATCTAAAATTGGGTGCAGGTGATACATATCATGAATCTGAATGAAGGCTCCTCTGGCCACTACTACCATCTACTTAAGCAGGAGCTGGGGGCTCTAGTATAATCCCCAAACTGCACATTAGTCTCAAATACGGAAGTGAGGTTTCAGTTACAAGTGGTCCAAGCACCCAAAGTCACTTGGTTGAGCTTGATGCTGTTCCTTCTTATCCAGCCACCTGCCAGCCTGTATGAAAATTGCCCAAAATTATTGGATCCACCAAGAGGGGGTAAAAAAAGTCACATTCTTCAATGACTCACTGGATGGCAACATCTGTGCTGCTTGATTTTGCAAAATGCTCTGGAATCTGCAAAACTGGGGCTATAGAGCATTGACCACATACTCTAGAATTTCAAGATTAAAAAAAGTTATATTGGATACAATCCATAATAATATTTGTCCTGAAAGAGTAAATATTTTTTATAATAGTCAATCTTTCTTAACACTGAGATAATAGGCTCATACCATCATATTCTTATTGGCAATTCACATGTGGTGTTCTGTGTCTGTTAATAGAAACTATATATTGCTATCTTGAGAGAAAATTATTCAGTTATGCAGTCCATTCAGGCCTCTGATCATCAACCCTCTTGCCTGTATTTGCCATAAGTAGATTCACCCTCATCAAGTCAGCTATTGATTTAAAAAAACAACAACTCATGGAGAAAAGTTTGGTGTCATTCCTGGATTTGATGAAATAGAAATAAAACAGAGTGGCATCAACATATTTATCACACTGCATTATTAAATCCAGAGCACTTTATCAACTCGTTATGCTAAACAGGAAAATGGAAATAAGCAGAGCTGCTACAAAGTGGTGCTACTGACTAAAATAAATGATTCCACCATCAGTGGTATCAAAGCACTGATCCAGAAAAACAAAAGGAACCACACATATTATGCTTTCACTGGTGCAGTGGCCTAGAGGTAGAGCTCTCACCTCACAATCAGGAGGCTGTGAGTTCGATCCTAGATAGCGGCAGGTATTTCTCTGTCTGGGCAAAATGAGTAAATATCAGCTGTGAACTCTGCATTGATGATAGGAAGGGCATCCGGCCAGTAAACACTTAGCTCCATTCAGTTGCCCTGACTCCACCCCGATGCAAGGGATTACGTAGTCATTGAAAGACCAAAAAAAACCCCAAAAAAACTTATGGCTAAAAAAATGATTTGAATCTTGATGATCCTTCCATTGGAAACACTGTCAACTTAGAATTTGTGCTCAAAGCTGCAGGCCTATAGTGTACATACCACAGAATGGGTTTCTTAGACAACATCACTGCATAGAAACATTTTCTCAATGGACATATTATTTACATTAATAGAATTCTTTATATTTTAGACTACGATTCGGTTCTAAAAGGATGGGTTTTTTTAATCAAGGAAGAGACAAACTGAACCTAGCCTCAAATGTGTTCTCTGGCTAAAGTGAAGTTTTCTAGCAACTAACAAATAATACTAGTGCTGTGGGTGTGCTCAGAGGAGGAGTTTTATTTAGTTCTGCATCAGAAGGGAGGAATATATTATTCCAATAATCTTGTAATTATCAGCATGCATCCTCCTTCTTACCTGAAGCTATTTACATTTTTAGTATGCTCTTTAATTTATTGGATTTCAAGAATGGATGATTTAATGCTAATTTTTGTTTAAAGTTTTAAATTGTTTTTCAGTACATTATGATGACTAGTACATGGCAAAAGTGAGAAGTGCTAATGGTGTAGGATTTGAAAGTGCCCTATTGGGGGCATATTGAGTTCTTCTAATAAAATGTTTTTGAAAAGCAATGCTTTCATATTTCATGGGTGAAAAAATGAGTTCTAAAAGACGCAAGCATCACATTACAATGTTATAGTGTTATAAATTTCTAATATAGTGTGTGTAAAACCCTTGCACATATGTGTAAAACCAAATTCATTAAAGTAGGCTGATACTTCTTTTTTTCGCTCTTAGAATTTCTACAAAGAGATTGAAAGAGAAGAAATGTACATAAGGTTTGTAAATATGAACTTTATTAGGCATTACTTAAGAATAAATATACGGTTTTACGTAGACACAAGCGCAGCATAAGCAGATCCTTTATTCATATATGTGCAAACACCTAATGAAATCCTAAATATTGATTAGAGTAGGGCTCAGTGCAATATGGATCCTATGATTATATCATAAAATTACATTTTAGGCAGCATACTTAGAGGAGACTCTTATTCAGAATATATGGATGTGTAATTTCAAAGTTTGCTTTCACACCTCTTTTTCCTCAGCAAGTATAATTTATTCATTTAGTTTTTTCCAGATATTAACATTGACTCCTGACAGAGCTACTGTGTACCTTTTGCTCCCTTCCCCAGCCCCCATCCCGCCGCCTTACTCTTTTAACAATTCCCACTCTCTTTTGAAGTATCAATTTGTGGTAGTTTTCTTCCTTCTAATGGCTTTATGATTGGTATTTCTTTGTTCCTTTCTGTGGTTGCAAGATTTTTTTTAGCTCCTGGCCCTTTCATTTGTTTTTGTTTATCACTGATTTAATTTGTTTCTTAACAGGGAAAGGGGATGTTAATTACCAGCCACCTTTCTGCAACGAGAAAAAATGCTCATTGCTTTTTTATTATTATTTTTATTATCACAACTGCATTCTTGCATTCTCCAATGGATATTAAAACCCTCTTTCCCCAGGTTATAATTCTGATTATCAAAAGATTGTAAAAGTACCATCTGATTATTTGCTCTTGAGCAACTCTTTAATAATTCAGTATATGGAACCTCTTTGACGTAGTATCTTTCCTCCATTTGAAGCTTTCATTTTGATCATTTACAACTAAAAATGTAACCTATTTAGAATGACAGAAATTACAGAAATTTTCTGTAATTCTGTAGAAGTGTAGAAGAGGACAAAGCTACACATTATATAGGTTTCATTAGTTTAAAACTGAAGCCAAGACAGTGGATTTAGCACTTCATTACATCAGGAAGGAAGGGTTTTTTCCCCTTTCTATTAGTTATCTTGATTATTTCTACTCCCATGCCAATAAACTGTTATTTTTAACATGCATTAGCATCATCAAAAAATTTTCTTTAAATGTGAATAACTGCACTGAAGAAAAATATGGAGTTGTATGACTTTCAAGTGCAGCTGAATAGAAAGTCTTAAAATTGTTCCCACAATGCTTTCCTGCTCTCCCACATAGTGCAGTCAGCATCAAGACCCTAATATAATATGCAATCATGCCAAGGTAGAAAGGTGTTATATATGTTTCTGAGATGTAAGTTCTCTGAAGTAAGCTAAATTAATATGTAATTTATTCTTTATATTTATTGCAAGAGTTTCTATGGGGCTTCAACCTTCCACAAGAGCCTGAAGATCTATCTCTGCCAATTGGCCTGGGCCCCCAAGAGGGAGTACCATGCTGGTAGTGGTTGATGGACTAATAGTGGATCCCATTTTCCCATGCACACCTTGCTCCCTCCCCTCCCATCTTCTAATTATAATTTTGTACCCTTATTGTTATGGTTTTACTGCTTTTAAAGTTGTAAGTCACTCAGAATTGCCTCGCAGCAAGATGGGCAGCAAACAAATTAAATAAAAAATCAAATAGTATGATTATGGTTTATATATAAAATGCATATGGAGCTAAATAAAATTAAAATAATGCAAGTACTTTCAATATCTTCATAAATTTATTTATTTTTTATTTATTTTTACATTTATATACCGCCCCATTCCGAAGACTCGGGGCGGTTTACAGCTTATAA
>JANHFL010001711.1:92230-117381 GCA_032468155.1 Oxyrhabdium leporinum | reverse complement strand
TGAACGGCTGCACGATTCACTTCATAACGGCAGCGATTCGCTTAACAACCAGGGCAAAAAAATGGTTGCAAAAATATTTACTTAACGGTTGCATTGCTTAACAATGCCGATTTTGCTAACGACTGCAGTTGTAAGTCGAAAATTACCTGTATAGGCAGTCCTCGACGTACAACAGTTCATTTAGTGACCGTTCAAAGTTACAACAGCACTGGGGAAAAAGTGACTTATGGCCGTTTTTCACCCTTACCACCATTGCAGCTTCCCCATGATCACGTGATTAAAATTCCGACGGTTGGCAACTGGCTGATATTAATGACGGTTGCAAAATCCTGAGGTCGTGTGATCTGCTTTTGCCACCTTCTGACCAGCAAAGTCCACGGGGAATCCAGATTACTTAATAACCGGGTTACTACTAGCTTAACAAATGCAGTGATTCGCTTAACCACTGCGGCAAGAAAAGTCGTAAAATGGGACAAACCCACATAACAGGGGTTTCACTTAGCAAAGGTCTAGGGCGATTCTCAGTCATCCAGGTCATGGTTATCCCAAAGGTGCCTTTTTCAAGAGGCAACTGAGCTGAAGAAGCTCCTTGGAGGAGAAGCGAAACGTCGTCGAGGAAAAACCTGAAGGTCCAGTTGCCTCCTGAAAAAAAGCACCTTTGGGTTTCACTTAGCAACATAAATTTGGGGCTCAAATGGGTCGGAACTGAAGGGCTACCTTCTCTTCAGTTTGACAGATTTGCCATTGAATTTTTGCTGCTTGGAAGTAGCTTTGCAATTTTCTTCCTCTGATACTTTCACCCAATGAATATTGCCATTTTTAAACGCAACCCAAGCCTTACCAAAAAGGTATGCTATGGGCGTGCTATAAAACTAAATGTTTGATAATTTATTGCCCTTTGCTAGCAAGAATGTCTCAGCTTCAAATGTTGGAAGAAGCTGGTGGAAGTTAAAAACGCCATTGCAGAGGCATAAAATTCTTAGTCCAAGATTTGAAATTATTTTTTTTAAACTGTCTACATTTTATCTAGCTTGCTTTGCGTACTGTCACTCATAGCAGAAGCATGTGATTTTTTTTTTAATCTTATTTATTCAGGTTTTCTGCAGGAAGCAATATCTTCTGACTTAGCCTTAACCAAGCAGGAACATCTGGGATATTCTCAAATCTCAGGCTACATTGATAAAAAAATTGCAGCAAATAAAGACAAAAAAGAGATGCAAGAAGAAAAAGTATTTATTGATCAGCTAAAGGCAACGTCTTGGCCATTGGATAGGGCTATCTTTGAGAAGCTGCCTCCTAGACTACATAAAGGTAAAATTCTAAATTAACTGTTTTAATTGCAAAAATCTATGTTTAATGTCTTTAACACTAGTAAGCAGAGACTAGACAGAATGTGCTGTTTGATTTTTATTTTATTTTTTCAATTTGTACTGAAGCAGTTTAATTTACTATCTAAACATAACTGGAGAGTTTTGGCAATTACCTTTAGCTGGCCAAAAGTATAAGCAGGAGCTACTTTGAAGTTTCATGAATTAATTTACTTGAAAAGTTTTGTTTCAGAATTTACATTGGTGAATGCCATTCATTTTACACTGATGAAATTTGGTTGCTGAATGTTCCAGAAGAGGGGTGCATAATCAAACATATAAACTTATAATCAAATAAACTAGATTAACCATCCCCCTTTATACTTTTTGTGATACATTTGTCCTCTAGATTTTATGGGAAGACAAGTTGATTTTAACTTGATTTTGGCTGAAACTATTGGATGATTTAGCTGTGCAGAGTATTTGTCAAGCATCTGACAGCCCAAATTGGCTTCCTTTTCCAAATTAAAACAGAGTTTTATTTTATTATTTTATTTTTCGGTGTCAAAGAATGATTTTTCTATGAATCCATTTTAGTTAGATATTAGACAAGCCAAGGTAATGCAATGTCTTCGTTTAATTCACAATGCTAGGATGATCCAGAGTTTCATGACTCAGGGAATTTGTGGTTATCGATTCCCAGTAAAAGAGGACTAAAATGAATTAAAAGAGGTATAAAGCAAAATGTAATTTGATGATAACCTGATTAGAATGCTAGAGGAAAAGTTGATTATGTCCTAGCCATATCTGTACTTGCTTGATCGTCCATGAATGAATTCAATTCTGATGATTTTAATTTTACAGCATTACAAGAGGCTTGTAAAGAAAAAAGTGGACTCTACGCTCAACTTTCAAAATTTCTTCCCATGAGACTAATGTCCTACATGATGCTACCGTACACTTTACCGGTTGAGTCTGCCTTCTTTGTGGCTGTAAGGTGAGTGTATATGATCTGATTTCCAAATGTTCACAGTATTGGGGACATTTTTCATAAAGTTTACACCTGTGTTATTCTTCCAAAAACTTGTCCATTTCCTTCTGAGGTCATTTTTCTTACAGATGTCCAAGTACCTTGCAGGCTAGGCCTGCATATATTTATTTATCTGTTTGCTAGATTTATATCCCACCTTTTTTTTGCAACTGCAGGCAGTGTACTGCAGGCTCTTTCTTCCTATTTTTCCCCATAACAACAACCCTGTGGGGTGGATAAGGCTGATAAACCTGGGTTCTTGCCTAGGTTTGAAGATGACAACTCATCGCCTCCATGTTTCTAGTCCAGCATCTTACAAACTGGTTCTCTGTATGTTGCAAATAAATGGTGGTCTTGAGCTCAGGGAAAGTTGCTCTTGGCCTGTACGTAGTGTAAATGTACTTGGGAGTAAGCCCATTGAGTTCACAGGACTTAACAATAAGAAAATTTGCCAATGATTTCTTCATGGCTGAGATTAGATTGGCCTGTTTGGTTTGTATTCCCCTCTCTTAACTCCTGTTTATACTTCTAAGAGCCCTGATGGCACAGTGGTTAAAGTGGAGTACTGCAGGCTACTTCTGCTGACTGCCAGCTGCCTGCAATTTGGCAGTTTGAATCTCACCAGGCTCAAGGTTGATTCAGCCTTCCATCTTTCCAATGAAGACCCAGATTGTTGGGGACAATATTCTGACGCTATAAGCTGCTTAGAGAGGGCTGTAAAGCACTGTGAAGCGGTATGTAAGTTATTGCTGTAAAATGTATTATGTGTATAAAGTTTATACTTACCGCCAACAGGAAAATCACAAATATGTTCATTTTTCTGAATTTTTTTGTGTTCAGCTTCATAAACATATTATGTGTATACTTTAAAAAAAAAATCCAAACCTATGTTTTAGTCACAGCCTTACTATCTATTCAAGTCCATTATTTACACCTGGCAAGAATGCACCTCTGAAAATCTTATCCTTTCGTTATTTTTACTTTTAAAACAGAATTAAATACTTCTATTTTTAATATAGATTTTTTTCTTAAAAAACCCCCTAATAAATACTTCTTTCCTTATTAAAAAATTAGCTGATACCAGGAAAGGAGATGTTTTGGGTGAAAATTTTAAAAACAAACACCCATCCTGAAAAAAAGTTTGTTTTGAAGGACCACCTCCTTTCTCTTGATTGCAGATTGGTCCAGTGGTTTCCTGATATCCCTGAGGATGTGCGATGGATGCAGGGGCAGCTTTCCCAAATGATGGGTTCAGTCTATGGCCGAGCAATGAAAGGGCTCCAGAAGACCCCGAGGTATGTTTGGCCACTTCTTTGGCCAAGCACAGGAAAAAATATTTTGGAGAGCATAATGGAGTTGGACAATCTCTGGAAAATTTGTATCACGATATCATTTTCTCCACCTGAAATGAAGGGGGTGGAGGTAGGAATTACTCCATTTTGAGTGATTCCTTAGTGATGTACTGCAGCCCCCCTTCCACTTTGCTGCGTCATTTTGCCAGTTCTAAATTCTCTATTTAAAGAAAATGTAATATTTAAAGCATGCAGAAAGAGTGCCAAAAAGAACAGTGAAGATTGATTAGGGGACTGGAGGCTAAAACATATGAAGAATGGAGGAAGGAATTGGGTACGTCTAGTCTAATGAAAAGAAGGACGTGGGGTGACATGGTAGCAGTGTTCTAATATCTGAATGGGTAGCACGGTGAAGAGGGAGCGGGCTTATTCTCCAGAATTCCAGAAAAGAAGTAATGCATGGAAGAACATTAAAGAGAAAACCCACCTATAACTAAGGAGAAACTTTCTGACGGAACAATTAATCAGTGGAATGGGTTTCCTTAAGAGATTGTGGGTGCTCCCATCACTGGAGGTTTCCAAGAAGAGTCTGGACAATCATTTGTCTTGAATGGCGTAGGGTCTCCTGCTTGAGTAGGGGTTTGGACTAGAAGGCCTCCAAGGTCCCTTCCAACTCTGTTATTCTATTATTTCTCCCAGAAAAATAATTCCAAGACTTACTAATTATTATTTCTTCTCCTTGCAGCAAAGTAAGTGACATCTTGCTTAGAAAATGTCAGTCGGCCCCAGGGAAGCCTTGCCTTCATCTGTCCTACCCACCTCCTAAAGCATCTCAATCTTCCCCCAATCTTGAAGAATGGCTCTGGACTCTCCCCTTTTGCGAAGACTTGATGAAGGAGAAGGGTGCAATGAGTAATTCCGACATCTCTGGTTCCATTGCTTCCTTTTTCACGGACACGGAAACATCCGGAATATCTATG
Source organism: Oxyrhabdium leporinum (assembly GCA_032468155.1). Lineage (NCBI taxonomy): Eukaryota > Metazoa > Chordata > Lepidosauria > Squamata > Cyclocoridae > Oxyrhabdium > Oxyrhabdium leporinum. The sequence goes on along the minus strand of JANHFL010001711.1, from coordinate 112,772 downwards.
GATATTGACTCATCCTCCGAGAAAAGTTTTTATTCTGTCTCTGAAGATTAGCTTGGGGGCTACGACACTAGGCAGGGAAATTTACATCTTTGAAGTATGTGTTCTTCTAGCACTTTGCCAAACAATCTTTAGGATAGTGCTTCTCGATCTGAGCAACTTTGAGGTGCTAAGGTGCTAAGTGGAAGTGGACTTCAACTCAACTGCATCCGAATGCTGGGAGTTGAAGCCCACCCATCTAAAAGTTGCTGAGGTTAGGAAACATGACTTTAGGAAGTCTTTGTTTACAACTCAGTTGCCTTTGAGGCATCTTTTATGACTACAAGGCATTTTAGGCTTCTTGTCTAGTGGACAAAGGGTTGAAAAAGCCGAAGCGCGGTAGAGCATTTTTGTAGCCAAACTGAAAAAAATTCAGCAGGAAGACAATCTACAACTCCTCTGATGATGGTTTTATATTGGGATAAGCCTTTGTAGGACAACGTTAACTTTTTTTTTTTTTTTGTTAAAAGAAAATTTACAGTAAGATCTGTAGCTCTTGTGTGACTTTTTAAAAAGGTTTTTTTTCGCACTTGTGTGGAATTACACATCTCCTACTTAAAGAGATAGAGAATAAAAGGACCTTTGAGGTCCTTTTTTAAACTTGACATATCTGGCAGAGAGGTCTGATTGAAAATGAAGAAAACACCCTGCCTACCACAGGTAGGCAGATTGGGAGCAGAAAAGAACAATGTTCGATAGTCTTATTTTTTAAACTGGAACAACTATTTTTTCATTAAAATGTATTGTTTATATTGTTAATATTATAGGGGATGTTGGAAACAGGATGCCGGGGAATTTCTGGATGTCCCAATATCTCCTCTTTTTATTGGACTTTTCCTGAAATTAATCTCCAGGAGCACTAGTTGGGGTAGAATGAATCTCATGTCACTTACTTTTTTAAAATTTGAAACTCCTTGACTGCCACAAGAAAAGCAAAGGGTTTTCTAATTTTGGGGGTGCGCTCCAAAAATCTCATAAGAGCTCACAACACACACACACACACACACACACACACACACACTTACTGCCAGAGAGGCTTCCATCTGCTTTTTTTTTTCCTTGAAGTTCACTGAAGACGCCGCCGTAAGTTGGAAGCCCTCCAAAAGTGCAGACTTCATTTCCCAGAGTTCCCAAGCAGCATGACCTTTACTGAGAATTCTGGGAATTGAAGTCCACCCATCTATGAGTGTCCTAGAGCAGTGTTTCTCAACCTTGGCAACTTTAAGATACACGGACTGGGGGATTCTGGAAATTGGAAGTCCACATGTCCTAAAATTGTCAAGAGTTGAGAAACACTGCTCTGGAGTGTTGTATCTAAACCAGCATTTTATTTTCCATGAATGATGTAGACTTTACATCTAGATAGCTTTAATACAAATGAATAAGATGAACCATAAAAATAATCCATTAGTGGAAGAGAGATGCAGTTTTTTTTAAAATTACATTTGTTACATTAGTAAGCTTGATAGCAGATGTCATTAAGACATATATTGTCTGGTTTCTTTAACAGGAGAAAAACTATAATATGATTTGCAATTTGTGGATCTTAAAAGTTTTTCCTATGCTCTTCATTGTCACTTGATTTACCTCAGAACAAAAAAACGAGTAAAGGCATTCAGAACAGAAAACTCATACAATACCCTTTTTCTTCCTTTTAAATTTAAATTATAAATAAAATACATACATTATTCAGTCCAGGCTTTATGAATACCCATGCAAGCCTTAATTTGCAATAATAGTAGGAAGAGACAATAACATGACATCATAAATCAGCCTTATTTCAAATGGATTCAACAATTACTGTGGAATACAGTACCTGATGCTTTGTGTGTCAGTGTTTGCTGCTTAAGTGACAGGAATTCTTGTACACAGGCATAAATATTAAAACTGTGTTTTGGGAAATCAGACTTTTGCTATCAGTATCCTACCAGCTCTGTACTTTGGCACTGCAATGGGTTAAAGTGTCGGTAATGGCAATCCCTTAGAATATTTTCTTGTTAGATATTATACATTTTCCAATCAAAGGGTTAGGGTTAGGTTGGAGACGTTACAAATTAAGTGGAGAATAATATCCCCATAGGAATCCAACTAGCTGCTTTTATTTATTTCAAATTAATTGTCAACTTTTTAGCAGGTTTTGTTTTGACAAAACTTTTAAGAGATTTTCTTTTTAGGCATTGTAAAGAAAATCTAAGAAATGCTGAGTGGAGAGGAGGGGAATAATGAGATGTAGTTAAAACAGTTTTTTTCACAGTGTTAAACGTTTAATAGCATGGACACAGACTTATTTATATTCTTTTGGTGCTATTTTCAGCAGTGCCGAAGTACTGTTTTGTGTGACAGCCGGTTACACTTATTTTCCCAAACTTCTAATTGTATTTCCAAAATGAACTATTTCTAATATTTCTGCAATCAGCAGTGTTTTTAGAGAAGCAGAATAAAGAGATGCTGTGTTTGGTGATCACTGTGTTTTGTTCATTATCACAAGTCAAATGCTTAATTGCTTGATAAAACAGTTTTATGAGGTGATCTATGAATATACTGCATTTCTATGCCATTTTAATTGTTCATAATGCTGCAAGTTGACATTTGACTCATCGCCCAAAGCAGTAAACATTGTGGTGGACGTTTTAAACTGAATGCAAAATCCATGTGTACATACACAAAAGGATTATAGCTCTCCTTCAGTAATTATCTGGGTTCAGAGTTCTTTCTAAATTTGTCAGAAGTTCTTTATTTTTTTAAAGCGTTGAAAAGAAAATGCAGCCTGTGGCAAATGGAACAAGGAAACTATTCAAAATGAATGTATAGGAGACAGAATATTCTGAATAGGTAATGGTTCAGAGTAAAATTGTTTAGTTGCAGTAAATGGAACACCGAAGAGCGTAATTGTTTAGTTGTAGTAAATAGAACACAAAAGAATGGCCTTGTTATACATAGATTACCTTCAATAAAATAATTCCATTCTGTGACCACGAAAACATGCAGGGATGTATCCATGAAATCACCAGAAGCCAAACTCAACTTGAAAAAGGCTTTATTAGTGTGGAACTGAAGTATGAGCATCGTATCAACCACAAACCCTTTAAGTATTAATTTTGAATTGGTAGAATGTATGGCTCCAGAAAGTTTTGGAAACCTTGTCATAAGTAAAACTCTAAAAAGCTTAAGAAGGGGGAAAAATACAAGAAATAGGGGCACATCACCAAAGAGGAATATCCGTAGTCTTCAGAAATTATAGAAAGTACTTTCCAAAAGGTTGATGTGCAGAATGGACTGAAACTTTGGTAATTGCAAAAACAAAGCTACTTTAGGTAAGTTAGAAATAAGAAAAGCCAAAGTGTATATGGGTCTATCATGAGAGATAATTTTCAAAATGAGAAGGCAGAACGTCATCGCTCAGAAAGGAAATGGGGCACTGGTTTATCTTGCTGAGAGGAGGAAACTGAAGTTTAGGATATACACAAGAAGGGACTAAGAGAACGTGGCTAATTTAAATGAATTCAAGTCTCCAGGACCAGCTGGTTGATCTCTCAGAGTCCTGAAAGACTAGAAGAGATGACTCAAGAACCACTCTTAGAAATCTTGGAGAACTCCTAAAGACCTGTGAGGTCCCAGAAGATTGGAGGAGAGCCAGTGTCTTCCTAATCGTCAAAAGGTGGAAGGAAGAGGGCCTGGAAAATCTGGATTTGTAGTGGAAAGGGTCTTGAAGTGGTGATCCAACAGTATCTCTGAACCTTTGGAGAGATGAAGTGCCGTCAGCAAAAATAAAAGAGATTTAACTTTATCCTCTTCTTTGATAGAGTGACTAGCGAAGTGGCTTGGGAAAATGCTGTAGCCATAGTGTCTGTATGTCAAACAAGGTGTCAGACTCAAGGCCTGCGGGGCGTTTAAATCTGGCCTGCAGGGCCGGCCTGGAAATAGCAAAGGACCAGCCCGCAATGCCTCTGCTAGCAAAAATGGATCACGGGGAGGGGGGGACACATGACCCCTCCACACCCTGTTTGGGCTGGCAAAGTGCTGCAAGAGGCCATCCAGGCCGAAGATGGGGTGCAGGGGGGCTATGTGCGCCCCCCCATACCCCGTTTTGGCCAGCAGGGTGCTGTAGGAGGTCATGTCTCTCCCCCCCCCATCGGCCCATGGAGAACAACAATGCTGATTCGGCCCTCGAAGAAATCCACTTTGAGACCCCTGATCTAAGCAAAGCTTTAGATGGAGAGTTTGATTACCTTCTCCTTCGAAATGTGGCAAATCGGTAAAATATGGCTAAATGATGCTGTGAGAAGGACACGTGGTCTGCTGAATGGAGCACTCAGAGAATGAAACAGCTGTGAGTGGCCCCCACTTCAGAGTATGCGGTGGAGGGCCAGTGGACTCTCCTGTTCAGCGTGTTTTCCGTGAGCTTGGATGAGGGAGTTGAGGGGGCGTATAAAAAGTTGACAGATGACACAAAGCTGGGATAGGTGTCCTTTCAGGTGAGAGAGAGAGAAGACTTAAAAAAGATCTAGGAAGGATTCAGCTGATGGCCAATAAATAAGACGGCATTTAATAGAAATGGAGTGTTTTGCAGCTGGGCAGGAAAAAAAAAAAGGTGAAGAACCAGGATAGGGAGGGGAAGACTTAGTAGTAGCATATCTAAGTGGGACTTTGTTGACCCCCAGTTAAACATGAACCAGCAGTGTGATGCAGTGTGTTAAAAATGCCAATGCTATCTTGGGCTGCATTAACAGGAGCATAAAGTCCAGACTTTGGGAGCGAATTAATCCATTCTGCCTTGGTTGGATCCCACCAGGAAATGTGAGGAGCACCAGAGTCAAAAATGACAATGATAAATTGGAATAATGTTTTGAGAAAGGCAAAGAAGATAGTGCAGGGTGAGAAAACTAAGCCCTCCCAGAAGTGGTGAAATGATTTTGGCATCTTAAGCCTTCAAAAGATATGATTAGGAGTGACAGGTCATCCACCTTCAAGTGTCTTCAAGGAGCAAAATCCAAAGAGGGAGAAGCAAAATCTCCAAGGAAGGTAGGCCCTGACTACCAGCAGCCAACCTTTAGTAAGGCTGCAACACAAAATGGTCAGTTTTTTTGTTTTAGCATGCTGGCTGGAAAATTCTGGGAATTAAAATCTACATCTCTGTCACATTGCGCAGTTTGAAAAATACATTTCTGGTGGATCCTCCATTGAGCAAATGAACCCCAACTCTTTGATCCCATGATTCTATAGTTGTACGATTACAGGTGGCCCTTCACTTACAACAGTTCGTTTAGTGACTGTTCAAAGTTATAATGGCACTAAAAAAAGTGTCTTATGGCCATTTTTCAGTTACAACCTTTGCAGCATCCCCATGGTCAAATTTAGACGCTTGACAACTGGTTCAAATTTATGACGGGGACAGTATCCCAAAGTGATGTGATCAACTTTGGCGACCTTCTGACAAAGCAAAATCAGTGGGGAAGCCAGATTCACTTAACAACCTACAAATAACTTATCAACTGCAGTGATTCATTTAACAACTGAGGCAAGGAAGATTGCAAAATGGGGCAAAACTCACTTAACAAATGTCTGACTTAACATAAATGTTGGACTCAATTGTGGTCGTAAATCGAAGACAACCTGTATAAATTTTACATTATCAAAATATTTATCATCTGTCTTGCATCCATGGATGCAGTTGGTTGCTCAGTACGCAACTCTATAAAGATTCCAGCTTAACTACATAATTAAGCCAAGGGCAGATTACTAAGATCACTTGCCCAAAGTGAAGTCCAGCTCATCAGTCTGTTACCGGCAGAGTCCATCTCAGTCCATATCCGCCACATGTCTTTGATATTTTACCATTAATATGACTTCTCCATCACTTCATCCTTAAATGTCTGAGGGCCTGGATTTGGCGTTTATTGAAACTGTTAATTCACAGCTTTTCCCCACTCGCCATCATGATAGACTTAATACACTCCTTAACATCTGAAAGTTTGGATTCAGAAGGTGAGCAGTAGTCACATCAGAGCTTTTATTTATTTATTAAAATTTATATCACCGCCCAGCTCGCTGTCAGTGACTTACAAGGATAAAAATCCAATATAAAAAAAGCAATAATCCTCCATCCTTCTGATGACAACAGTCAAATAATCCATTTGATGGGCTCCCACCCTACTGGGGTCCCCAGACCTGTTGGCAAAACCAGATATTCAGGGCCTTTTGAAAGTGTCAAACTCAAATTCAATCCTTGGTTGTATAAACAGAGGCATAGAATCAAAATCACGTGAAGTATTAGTACCACTTTATAAAGCCTTAGTAAGACCATATGTGGACTACTGCATCCAGTTTTGGTGACCACATTACAAAAATGATGTTGAGACTGTCAGCCTGAAACCCAGCTGTATTTCTGTATTCTGGCTGTATTTCCTAGAACGCTGACAGAGACTTTAGAAAAAGTGCAAAGAAGAGCAGCTGAGGTTATTAAAGGCCTGGAGATTAAAACATATGAAGAACGGTTGCAGGATTTGGATTTGGCTAGTCTAGAGAAAAGAAGAACTGGAGGGGACATGATAGCAGTGTTCCAGTATTTGAGAGGCTGCACAAAGAGACGGGGACAATTTATTTTCCAAAGCATCAGAGAGCAGGACAAGAAACAATGGATGGAAACTAATCAAGGAGAGAAGCAACCTGGAATTGAGGAGAAACTTCCTAACCATGAGGATAATTAAGCAGTGGAACAGCTTGCCTTCAAAAGTCATGGGTGCTTCATCACTGGAGGTTTTTAAGAAGAGATTGAACAGTCACTTGTCTGAAATGTTATAGGCTCTCCTGCTTGAGCAGGGGGCTGGATTAGAAGACCTCCAAGGTCCCTTCCAGCTCTATTCTGATTCTGATTCAAAATTATCAACACTATCAAACATATGAATAACAATAGCACACACTAAGTCAACAATAATACACACTAAGTCAACAATAATAAATGTTATAAGCATAAATATAGCAATAGCACTTAGACTCATATACCACTTCATAGTACTGAGAGGTTTACTGACCTCGGAAAGATGGAAGGCTGAGTCCATCTTGAGCCAGTGAGGACTGAACTGCTGGCAGTTGGCAGAGTTAGCCTGCAATACTGCATTCTAACTATTGCACCACCATGGCTCCTAAATATAATAAATATAATTCATAAATATAATCACTACTTTCATAAAAATCACATGTTTATATGTTGAGATGGATTCCTATTTATTTTCAAAGGTATCAAAGAAATTCTTCTTGTTTCTTTGGAATTACGTTTTAAGGAAATAAAGTTAGGCTCAAAAATAGAATTTTTCAGTTATATACTTACCAAAATGGTATTCTGAGTCTTTTCAGAATATCGGTGTTTTTTAAAAAATGAATCTTTTAACCATGGAAAATATAACTTTAGGAAATGCATTATTCATGTAATTGCTGACTTCTTTTGAATGCCAGGTACTAAATATTATTTGATTTGAAATATGAGATTTTAAAAAATCATATTAATTTTATTTCATATTTCACCATTTAGAATTCATGGGATCTTAAACCATAATTATTTTGTAATATTGTTGAAAATTGTATTTTATTACTTTAGGTATTTGTACAAACTCTGTGACCTGCACAAAGAATGTGATAACTACACTGAAGCCGCCTACACATTACTGCTCCATGCAAAGCTTCTTAAGGTATATACTTCAAATGCTTTTAATCTTGAAGGTTTAGAATTTAAGATGCAAAAATTCTCCAGAAATAAATAATACCTGAATACAAAATACACTAAATATTTTATAAGAATGAAACAGAAAGATAGGGTATAGAATTGTACTGGATTTTTGCCTGAAATTTAGTTTAAGGTGAATCACCTGTGGTGAAAGCAAAAGCAAAATACTGCATGAGATTAATCGCAAATGTCAGTACAGATTATTAACCACGATTCAATTTATCATCTCTCCTGGATTCAACATGGGGCACGTTTCACCATCCTTATTAGTGTGGCCTTAAAGATGCATTTGCTTTTTCCAGGGTTTGCATGATAGCTATGCAGAAAATATGTGTTTGAATTAAGGAGATGTGACATGATGCAACCATATGTCACTGCTCTGTTGACACTTCCTTAATGTCTTCTTAACACATGTTTTTCTGAATCATGTGGCAACCATTTGAGCCCAGGGAAAGTCAAGACTTCTTTAAGGATATGCTGACAAGTACAGCAAATCTAGCCGTGCTAGATCTGAAACATCTTTCCCACTTTGGATCCAAATATTGCAAGATATTGAAACGTATAAGCAATATTCCAAGTTTATCTTTGTAGATTAGTACCTGCTTCGTTTTCTGTTTTTTTCTTTGAATTGCAGGCTTTTTAGTATTGCAGGATGATTGGTTACAACTTTGTCCCCTTCTCCAAATATCCCAGTTTTTGACGAATACGGATACTTCAAAATACGAGAAACTGTTTACTGCATGAGCATCTCTTGATATTTGCCTTGAACTATCTTTAAATGTAACTTGATAAAAAAAGAAATCATAATAGTTTTTTCTCGTTTCTATATTGATCAAGGGGTAGGATATGATTTAGATAAGTCTTTGTAGTTATAGTTGTATTCTTGCAATTTGCCCTTCTACCCATTTATAATTACTTTACAATGCTATTAAGTCAACTGAATGTTTCTAAGAATGTTTATTTGTGCAGATAGAAAACCCATTTTTTAATATTTTTATTTCATAGTAAGATTAACTTAGATATACATACGCGCACGCACATAGACACACCCACAATTTTAAAAGATAATGAAACATTCTCTTTACTTCAAATAAATCTTCATTTTTTCTCAGTCTGGTGTGTGTGTGTGTGTGTGTTTATGTACCGTATATATGTTTATATATATGGCAAAATAGATGATATATTGATAGATAGATGTAGATAGTGATAGATCAGAGGTAGCAAAATAATGAAGATTTACTTGAATACAGCAGTAAAAATAATTTCATTATCTTTTTAAATGGTTGCATGGGTCATTGAATGTAGATTTTCCTAAGTCTTTTTGACCATTGATATACTAATGTGCTAACTAACCCTTTGGGTAAATTAGTAGTAAACTATTTTTGAAAAGATAAAGAAAGTGAAGTTATGAGATTCATCTTAATTTTGCTGAAAACAAATGTTCCTTGCTGATTGAAGTCATCCATAAATGGAATGGGGGGATAGAATATCTGAAAACATTTCTCCTTTCCTTCTGTTCACCAAGCTTTTCAGTATTCTCAATCAGGGCTCAATCTGGTAACGCACAAAAAACTGCAGATGAGGGACTACGAATCACCATACAATCTGTATACTTCAGTCACCTTTCAATGTGTATCTATCACAAAAGGGGTCTTTCTGGTATAAAGCTGAATCATCCCTACAACATTGTTTGCATGAATTTGTAGGCCAGATGATGTGCTTACATATCGTAGGATCTCCAGTTTCATCTGCCTTAAAACACTTGACTGGTTCCCATTGGATGGCATCATTTCTATTCCTTTCAGATCTTCCTAATGCTGAATGACAGAGTCTGACAGCGAATTCAATTCTACGTTTGCACAAATAAAGCACAGAACTCTTCTTGTGACTCTGGATTCATGCTGCATAGCTGGGAGTTCTGTGCAAATGGAGGTTATATCCCTTTCCTCCATTTCAAGTTCTCAAATTTCCCAGCAACCAGCTGATTGTGGCATTTGTGCATTTCTGCGAGGCAGAATGACCACTTCTTTCTATCAGCATTTCAATGTAATATTTGTTTGCTGGGTAATATTCTAAAGTGTTCAATATCCCAATGTTTGTAAGCCATGTTAAAAATGTATGGATGCCATATTTGAAAAAAAAAAGCAAACATACATAACATCATGTTACTTATACTAATGATGAAAATGGTTTTCTGAGGGATTTATGGTTCATTTAAAAATCATTGATATGAGCCATGCTAGTCTGTGGTCCATTTTGATATTATATTAGAAAGATGTTTCAGAAAAAAAATAGAGACAAAAGATAAGTTATAGAACATTGCAAAGGCACCTTTAAATAAGAAGAAAATGAAAGAACAGCTGAATTATGTTAAATATAAGAAAATGTCAGTGTAAGAACAGAAAAGGTTTGCAGTAGATTTGTAAAACCAGTGCAGAGACATTTTTCAGTCAATGTACCCATTTTCTCTAAAATTTCTTGTGATTTTATTATAAAAAAAGAAAATGTCAATGACATTCAAGTCAGGCTTAAAGGATAAAGCTGTCACCAAACAGCTTTTATTAAAACTGTGAGTTTTCTAATTGTTAATGAGAAATAGATTATTTAAGGAAAGAAAATACAATAATGTGCAGATAATCACAGATAAGAAGATCCCTATTTCCACAGGATTGTGGTCCATCTGTTTCCAGAAATTTAGGATTGTCACCTAGCCTAAGTTCCTGGTAAAGCTACAAACTTTAGAATAACAAAACATGAGATAGAGTGTTTATAAATTTTGGTAGCTTTGAAACACAAACCTGAATTATCAACTAAGTATGATAAAGCTGCTCATTTTGGCCATTTAAGTGGTTGCTCTTGCAAGGACAGTCTTCCTGACTTCCGATTAGTTATGCCATGGAGGTCTGCTCAGGCAACCTTTGAAACCCATATTGGATAGACATGACCAGCCAGTCTAACCAAGAGGATGAAGACTAGCCCTTCTATATTGGCCTCTGACATTCACTCCAGTGGCTCTGTCTCCTTCTTTTGCTGCCATTTCCCAAACAAACATTGAAAATTGCTTCTAAAGTAAACGGCACCTCTTCTTTCCTACCAAAAAACAGGACACAGCCCCACCTTATTCCTATCCTTGCCGATGCCAATTGCCTCTTTTCAAGGATACAGCTGTATCCATAGCCTGCTTGGACCTATGGTCCAAAATTCTTCTGATAAGAAGGACTTAGTGAGGGGAAGGTATGGATAGAAGATGGGAGGAAAAAAATAACAGTAACAAAGGAAATGAATGCAATATTGGAGCACCAGTGGTAGCAACAGCAGCTACTACCTGTGCAAGCAAGATAGCAAGACTGATTGAGTTCTAAAGGTTTTAGCAGCTTGAAAAAAAAACCCTCAGTAAGCAGCAATGATGCTACTTGGAACTTGATTTGGAACTTGGCAGTAACCGTACCTTCCGTTATGAAGGCAGCCAACAAAGAAAGAAAAATCCCAGTAACAAGTAAGATCATGAGCAAAAAAGTGTGCCATGCTGAGATTAGGCAAGATCCCAGTAGGGGTCATGAACCAAGATGTACATTAACTTTTAAGAACTTTAAAAAGCTTGAAAAGATTAGTAAGTTAAGACCCAAGCATATGGTTACTTGGCTAAGCTGACTAAGAGTGCACCCACAGTGGGAAAATGGGAAGAGGGCTCTGTATTCAGGAAATCTCCAAATCTTTATGATGTTTTCAAGAGGAACCTAGTCAGCATATTTGTGTTTTCACTGTTTGCTTCAATCAGTCTTTTCTTTCAATTAATTCACACAAAGGTATTCAAAACAAAGCATGACAAAATTCAAAATATGATCAGATACACCTCCAGTGAACATGTTCTTTTATTCTTCTTTTTCTGTATTCATTTTTGTGTTAAACTAAAATTATAGCATAATACTGTCTCATAGAGGGGCCTGGAGTTTTTAAATTTTAAAATGATGTTACAACTGTTGTATAACATTTCAAAATCAAGATAATTTTCTGATTTCCATGTGTTGATTAGTAAAGATACATATTCACAGAAAGAACCGATTTCTCTATGCCTGCATACCTTCAGGATCAATATGATTCTCTTTTAGCTTAAATACTTTTAATAAATACTTTTCAGTAAATACTTATTCAATTCAACTTCATTAAAAAATTCTTTAAAATGTATTAGCTCTAATTTATACATTTGGCAGGATTCCTGTGTTTCATTTTATGATTTTAGTCCTGTATTGATCATCTCTTCCATGTAAGATAAAAGACCCACACATAACATTTAATAGCAGCTGTGTTGAAATCCATGGGCATACAATTGCATTGTAAGTATGTTGATTTTGAATGTCTATAAATAATGTACTACTGGCCTAAATCTGGGATCAGTAATCAATGATTGAATTGTTTGCCATCTCTTAGAAGTCTTTTCAACTGTATGCTCATTTGTGAATCTCTTAAAATAACTAACAATCTTAATGTTCGTCTTCTACCTCTTGATAGCAAGGATTGATAATACAATTACAAGTCAACCTGTTCTGGTATGGTGCCAGATGAATCCCCAGCCAATATGACTGCAGATTGGTTGATTTGATTTTTCCTTGCAGATTTTCCCTATCAGTGTCGAGGGATTGGGGTTGAAGAAAGAGGGCTAGAATATGTGCTTTCATCTTCCCTCCAGGAACTGATATTTTGGAAACCTGAAGAAAGGTTACAACATACTAATTCTTCTTAAAATCATAGCTGATTTTTTCCCTTTTCTTGTCTCATTATTCTATTTACTCAAAACTGATCAGTGCTGCAGGCTCATTTACAACAGAACAATTCTATAAATGATTATGTGAGGCATTTTCATATGAAACAACTTTTCATTTAGCTCCTGACCTCCTTCAGTAGGTGAATTCTGAACTTCCAGCATTGATGTCATATTCTACATCCTGAAAAAATTCATGACAAACTAATTCCATGTTTTTAGTACAGTGGTACCTCAATACTCATAATTAATTGGTTCCAGGAGGCATGATGAGTACTAAAAACAATAAAAGTCAAACAAACCACATGACTAGCATGTGGCGTTTTGTTTTGACTGGAAAGGGTAGTGAGTCACAAAGCAGCTGATACCAACAACTTCTTGCGCACCGAGTACCAAACAAAGGACGAGTAGCGGGAGAAAAATTCCCATCAAAATGCATTGAGTAGAAAATTTGACAACTTTTAGAGCAGTCGAGTATTGAGTGACCACTGTATTTACTGTTAGTGTGGTTTTTTATGTTTTTTTAAAAAATATTTGTGGGTTTCATGTGTGGTCTTACCTGTTTGTTGCACGTGTTACTCAGAATTGCCTTTGGTGAGATGGCAGGTGTATATACTTGATTGATAAATAAATTAATAAAAAAATTCCTTGGTTTTGCTTAAAGCAGGATAAAGCTATACATACATTAATCATTATTAATTTTTAATTCCTGGCTTTCATTTGATATAGTGGTCTGAAGAACCATGTGCGGCACATCTTACTCAACGAGATGGCTACCAGGCAGCAACGCAAGGACAACTCAAAGATCAGCTCTATCAAGAAATTATCCATTATTTTGACAAGGGCAAGGTAATAAGGAAAAAAAATAAGAAGTTACATTACTTTGATGGAAAGTTGAAAACTCTGTGTGAGAATAATAATACGTTCAAAATCATTATGAAGAGTATTCTACACATGAGGAAGAATAAAGAGGCATTTCCAATTAGCCAGGAATGGTTATAGTTATTAGAAATTTATGGGTATAATTTCTGCAGGTTCATAAGATTTCACAGCAAGCTAAGTTTTAACTCTAAAGAAAATAGTTTGCTTTTATGAGACTCTATGTGAGCTTACTACAAAAGTGAACCTTCTGAATTATTGTTACTGATTCTGAAACTTAAGAGTTGGAGTGATAAGATATCCAGCCTTGTGTTGCTTTTCTTTGCTGAGAATATCAAACAAAATGACCAGCAATTTGATATTGCTCATTTTGGGTTTGGGAACATGAAAGACTTTCTCTCTTTTCTGCCTTAAACAGACACTAAGAACTGAATTAGATATTATATGAGAAACACATTATTTAAAAAAAAATACAAGATAAACAGTGAACTAAATATTTCTAATTTTCCTGAGCAAATTCCTCCTTCTTTTTCCCATTCTATCCCAGTTTCATATTAGATTCCACAGAGTGAAAAAAAATAAAAATAGTATATGTTGTATGATTATTTTCAAGAAATGTTGCTAAGTGAGAAAAGACACTTTGCTAGAAAAAAATTCCCTGAGGATGGGCTCCTGGATGAGAACAGAAGCACAGAAGACAAAACCTCTGGTCCTGGCGACCGACCCAGATTGGATCCTGCAACATTATCCTGGAACACATATATTTGCCTTCATTCATAAAAGATATTTAATTGAATCATGCAGTTGTTAAGTGAATCATGCAGTGATCAAGAGAATCCAGGTTTCTCCATTGACTTTGCTTGCTAGAAACCATCTGGGAAGATCGCAAATGATAGTCATATGATCCTGGGATGCTGTAATCTCCTAAATACATGCCGGTCTTCTGAATTTTGATCACATGATCTTGGGGATGCTAGGATGGTCATAAGTGCAAGGGCGGATCATAAGTCTCCTTTTTCAGTGCCATTGTAATTTTGAGTAGTTGCTAAGCAAAAGACTACTTGTGTTTATTCTTCTGACTTTCCCAGAGAGGATTTATATCCTCAGGCTACGTACAACAAGCCCTGGAATAGAGGAGATCCAAAATCTGTTTTGTCTTCACGGGGTGAGAAGCTGGTTTGAATGCCTAACCAGCTTTGCCCCCTACAGCAATCACTGTGCAGCCACCTTGGAAGCAGATTTCTTTCTGCTAGCTTGTCAATAAGTCACCCACTGGTGACAGCAGCAGGAAGGATAGCTGTCTGTTGCTCAGGCAAGGAAAGGCTTAAGCATCTCAAAATTGCAGTGCTTCCAGGCAGTGTAGCAAAACAATTTTGGAGGTTGAGCCATTTTGTATATCTGAATGTAAAAATATAACATTCAGCTTGAAATTGCATAATTGGACTACCAAGTATTATTGAGAACAAGTACAAGTTGTCTGCATGATCATTTTGACAAAAAAATAATGGAGATAGATGTACCTCCCTCCAGTATCAGTTCTTTAAACCTGAAGATGGACCAGATGTTACTGAGTACTTTCAGTTCTAGAATTCATTGTTCACCTCCTCTTCTCAGTAGAGAAAATATGTATTTTCACAGAGTTACTTTGTGTTAAGTATCAACAGTAAGAAATATAATTCATCACATTTGTATGCTGTCTTTCCTGTAAGGCTTAAAAGAAAAATAATGTACAAATGTGATAAATAATAATTAATGATAGGCTTGCGGGTTAGCGAAAAAGTAACCAATCTGTTCTATGTAGCTATCTCTAAAAGGAAACAACAGGGACAGCTTTTAAAGACGATTTTTTTCAGGCAGCGAAACAAACTGAATTAGAAAGCTGGATTTTTTCCCAGCATATTTAATGACTTTAATGGCTTGAGATGCTTGTGGAGGAAACAACTGCGATACCTATATATATATTTTAAGAACCGATTTGTGCATTTCTGCCACTATGGTATTAATGAGCTGTTTATGAACAGCAAGTAAAGTATCTGTTTACAATGCCTTAACCTGTGCTGACCTTTACAAAATGAGGAATTCACAGTTTGCAAGAACATTGTTTTATCAAACACCTTCATTTTTATTTAGGCCCTAATTATGTATAGTAGTGTAGTCATAAATGGAAAAAGGGAGTAGAAGGCAGCTTGTTTGAGCACTGCTAGGTGTTTACTTTGCTTCCTTCCTTTTCCATTTTAAAAGATCAGCATTTTTTTTACTTAGTCGTTAGCATTTAGGTAACAAATTGTATTGCTCTTTCATTATCCTTGAATTTTCTATCTGAAACGTTGAACTTGCTTTGTCTGTCTCTTCACATTTAAGAAACATGTGAGAAGTATGAATCCACTTTTGGACAAACTGACAGAAATCACAAACTATTATATTGAATGTGTGCCAAAAATAGTTTGTTTCCAATTTTTCAGACAAGACCCCCTTCCTCCATCCTGAAACTTAGTTAAGGATGTATAATTATAATATATGGGCCACTTCAAGGTATGACCTTTATGGGAAGTGATGGTGAATGTACAGATAGTCCTTGACCAACAACCGTAATGGACTTGCTTATTACAGCCAGAAGTAATCATTATAGTTGGAAGTGCCCATGTGATCACCTCACTATGAACCCTCATCCCTGTTCTTTCACATGTGGTCATTAAACAAATGTGTGGATAATTAAGCAGAGTATGGAGTGCCTCAGAGGCCCTGAGAGGTGGAGCACAGGCCCTGCCCTGTGCTTCCTTCCCTCCCAATGAGTACCTCATGGTCTGCTTCCTCTCCCTCAGAGTCCCACAGGTCTTGGACCTTCTTTCTATCCCACCAGACCCCACACCCTCCTCCTCACCTCGCATCACTCATTGTGCATTTACCTTTTGAAGATCTCCAGAGGCTGCTCCGTTCCTGACTCTTGTGGAGCAATCCCAAAGTAGATGCCATTTATGACACTGGACACACTGAATTGTGAGCACTCTGGAAATGGTGGTCGCATCTAGGATTACACCACACAGGCCAAGAACAGAGCAGTCTGTCTTTCTTCCCTAAATTGAGTTCTGGAGATCTTCAAAAGGTAAGTGAGGAGTAGGATATAAAGTCCAGTGGGGTGGGAAACCAGCCCAAGGCCTGAGGGGACCTGTGGGAGCAAATGGAGGGAGACAGGAGGTGGGGGAGCGCTGCAGCATCCCTATAGTCAGTCATAAGGGTGAATGACTGCAGGGGCACTGCAAGAGATGTAACTTTGGAATCGGGTCATAAGAAGCTTTTGGATGTTCTGCTATAACTTAGTGTCACTAAGCAACCAGTAATAAGTCAACAACTACCTATATATCTCATTAAGCCTTTCCTTAAATACAGGCAAGGAGTCATTAGAAAAGTATTTTAAAGGTTGCTACTGTCCACGTAGCTTATATCTTAGGAAATATTTATTGAATTTAAAAATAATTGCAGAAAAATAATTTTACAAATTGTAAGTTTTAGTTTCTGAATGATTATCATAAAGTGTACTTCCTCTTTTGACAAATATATATTATTTTTTAACTTTGTTTTCATGTGGGATTTTTTATAGTTGATTATACATCTTGCAATAATCATCTAATATAGCTGATAACATGTTTTAGAATTCCAGTGCTCTTTCCTGATAGGTAATACAATTTCACTTTCCTTTTTAAATAAATACAGAAATTCTGTAACACATTTCAACAGCTGATTTGTTCACAATAACATGTATGAGCAAAATATTCACAATTTCTGTTCAAATGAATGAAAAAGAAAATGTTGAGTGGATAAAAAATAATAAGCAAGCAAAAAATTGAATGTACATCTCATTTCTTAGTTCACAAAAATAAAAATATAATTTCAATACATTTTTGAATAAAATATTGAATAAAAATTATTTTAGATCACAGTTCCATCCTAGAGTACACACTTGTATCTGTGAGATATTCATTTATATATTTATTTACTTTTCGGAACAAAAAACCCCCCACTGGTTCTGCTTTATGCCAGCAGGTGAGAAATTATTTTTCCCTGCACCCTCACCATCATTTCTACTTCCAGCCCTCTTGCCCCTCGCTCTTCACATCATTAATCATTTTAAGTTTACTTAGGATTATTGTTAGAATTAGGAAGGCTTGAAACATGAATTTTGGCACAGGAAGAAGCAAAAAAATGGGAAACAAACAGGAGCTTCTTAGTGAAGTTCAGTGGGCAAGTTCCTAATGAAATTTCTCTCTAAGTGAACAGTAACACTATCAAAAAGCCCAAGATGGGAACAATAAGAAATAAAAAATAATCTTCAGTGGTTGTTCCTTTAAAAAACAGTCAATATGGGTGAACAAGACTCTGCAGTCATGACTGTAAACTTATGGTGTGCTCAACTTCCTAACTGAGAATGATTTGGCATTGGTTGCTGCAACTACAAGCCTTTAACTGTTCTTGAAAAAAGTCAGAGACTTAGAACAATGACTGGCTACTTCTCAGCCAATGACAGTTTTATCAAATCACATACAAGACTTGATAGGAAGCAATACTCCAGAAAGAAAATAAACAAAAGAGCAGGACTAATAGATAACACCCAGAAGCAACAAATATGGGACAAATTCACTGTCAATAAAGACAGTGAGTCATGCTTATATCATTTGTAAATTAGATTATTTAGATTGTGAGGGTGAAGGTTCATTCTGCAAGCTTGTGGGTTGGTTTCTGCATATTTTGTTACCAGGCTAGATAACATCTTCAGCGGAATTTAGGGGATGTCGATGTCAGTGTTCTTCTGTTTATAAGGGCTTGTAATGGCTCTTGTGATGGGTCAGATGTGAATCATCAATGAGAGTCTTGTGATGGGTCTTGTGATGGGAGATTACATCAGCTGAGGATCATTGGGAGTTGAAGTGCTGATTGTGTGGGCTTGCATGTGTTAGCTAAGGGTCGGTGCTGTCTCTGGTTGGCTGTGCAGTTGATTTGGTCAATGTATTGATGAAATTGCTTGTGGAGTGCTAGGCTTCAATGAACTTATGAGTGTGGCAGGTGGTAACGTGGCCAATGTTTTTTGTGTTGCTCCAATCAAACAGGTTCTGTTCGGTGTGGGTGTGGGTAGAGATTAATGATTTGGGATCGTGGCATTTGACTGCCAGCCGGTGTTTGTGGATCCTGGTTTTTAATTGATGTGATGTTTAGATTGTGTGGAGCTGCTCTTGAAGGTGTGGCTACCCATTTTCTGGTCACTATTAGTTGATTCCACAAAGTACAGATAGTCTTTGCTTGCTGACCATTCAAAATACAAATTCAAAAGGAGGCTTATGACCAGTCCTCAAGGTTGCAGCCATTGTAGAGTCCTCATGGTAACATGATTGCAATTTGGGTGTTTGTCTACTGGCACACATTACAATGGCTGCAGCATCCCCGTGTGACCTTCACAGCTGGCCAGCAAGAAGTCCTAAGCCACATCACATTTAATGATTCATATTAATTGGGAATTAGAACTCAGAAAGCCACATTTTAAAAAGTAGCCCAATCCATCTAGATCAGCATGGCTAAAGAACAGAGGTATTTCTACAAATGTATGATCTTTGGAAAAAAAATTGCAAGCATATTTTTGAGAGGACAAGCAAGCTGGAAGGTATGCTCAAGAATAAGAAGAATACTGAATAATGTTATTTATTAATTGGGGCTTTTTACAATGGTTTTATGTATTTTGTGACTTTTATATGTTGTAAATTACCTAGAGTTGCAAGAAATAGGCAGCATGTAAATGAAATAAATAAATATTCTACTTTGAGACATAGTTTTAAGCCTCCTGTCCCTAAAAAAAATAGCCTTTGAAACTTCAGAGGAACAGACAGGTCTTGCAGTTAAAAAAAAAGGGGGAGCAGAGAGAATGCAACTATATCCTGCAAGAAGCCAAAGAGAAGAGTTATGTTAATTGGTGACTATTTCAATTTTATTTTTAATATTTTTATCAAACACTTTGAAGAAAATATTAAAACAAGTACAGGATAGAACATGAATTAAATGAAAGGGTATTTTTTGTATCCTTTCTATTCATAGAAAAGGAACAGAAAAGAAAAGAAGAGTACTTTGATTGCCTATGAAAATTGGGTAGGAGATATGGTTTTTAGGACCATTGTTTCTGTTTTCAGGATGACGGACTATTGGACAACATGGATTATATCTGATAAAACTGACAAATTATGTTTGGCCAAAGCATAGCCACTTTTATAATGAAAACTGTGTTGATTGAAAGTGGAAGCCCTGAACCACGGTTTGTGCACTGAAGAAAGGAGAAGAATATTGTCAGAGTCTCAGACATGACTTTAGAAGAAATCTCACACATTCAGTTTGTCATAGCTTGGTTAGGCTCAAGGCTTGAAATCAGCTTCTGGGTTTCAAACCCCTGTCTAAAGTGATAATAATCTTTACTGCATACTAGGAAGAAGCTACTAAAATGTAGATTGCCCTCTATCAACATGAATGTACAGTTCCTTGAAAACAAGGATTCATATAACAAGTGGAAAAAATGATTGGTCACCAAGGAAGAGTGCCTGTATATACTACAAAGATTGTTTCAGTAAAGTTAAGGCTCAGAATGAGCTGAGGTTGGGGGGAAAAACCCTGTTAAGAACAATAAAAAGGGCTTCTTCAAGTGTGTTCAAAACAAACGGAAGAAAAAAGGAATCTCTATACCAACTGCTCACAAATAAAAGAAAAGGAAAAGTAGAACTACTGAATTTCCATCTTATATTCAGTTTCAGGAGAGTAATTGTTCCACAAATAATTATAAAGATCAGAATGAAGAAGAATGACAGAAATATGGTCAAGAAATGTATGTTTACTTTGAATTAGTTGACAATATGATTGCATTCTATGGTTCTGAAGGAAATAACTGATCCTTTGGTTGAACCTTTATTTAATATCTGTGATAAATATAGTGAGAGGGTGAAGTACCAAAAAATTGAAAGGGGAGGGGGTTGTTATTCATACCCTCAGGAAGAAAAAAAATAAAGATCCAGTACCAACCAGTGTGATATTAATTCTTGGGAAGATTTATTTTTTATTTATTTATTTATTTTTACATTTATATACCGCCCCATTCCGAAGACTCGGGGCGGTTTACAGCT